>JAJTWQ010000372.1:0-153711 GCA_029007595.1 Solanum commersonii
GCCATTGCTTCCCTTTAAAGATGCCATGTTTTCTTTCATTTTGGGCTATTGTATTCTCCGATGTTGTCACACATTCCCCTTAGACTCTTGTTATTGTTAAAGTTGATATTACTCCATAGAGTTGTCTTGGAGGTGTGTTACTTTGTGAAGGCAAAGTCAACTAGTTAATTACCAGATAATGTGGTAGTCGACAGGTTTGGACAAAAAGATATCAGCAGGAATATCTATCTTATTGCAAGATAGAAGAATAAAAAAAATTTGTTCTTTGAATTATGAGCAGTGAGTTTAGTATAGCTTAAACATTTCATATAGTTCAAAATATGTTAAGTTTAAGCCCTGAAATAAATAGAGTTTTATCATAGCAAATGTATAGCTAATATATAGCTTCACATTATGTATGATTTATTTTTGCAGTGCACATAAAACATGACATTACTATATATGAAAAAGCATATTGTGTTACAAATTCTACTTGTTATTAACTCTTATAAAAAAAAAATCTCTCTTTTACACAGGTATAAAAGGTGAGAATTGAATCAAGACTACCGCAAGACAAGTATCACCATATTATTAATACTTTGGAAGAAATTTCTACTTTTCTGTCTTAGTTTAGGAGTAACATTTCAATTAGATTTTCTTGTTATTGGACATATTTTACTTTAATTATGGAGCCTGAAATGACTTAGTACCTTCATATATTTTAGTTGTTTTAATTGTTATGGATGTATTTCATTATTATCTAGCATGTTTTATTAGTTAATTTTTAATTTATGTAATTCTATAATTAAAAAAAATTCACTAATATAAAATAATTAAATGTCATCAATGAATGCAATTAGTGACAAAAGATTTTGTCATTAAAGGTAACATTTAGCAATGACTAGATCAATTTTTTAAGACAAAATATTTTTGTCACGAAATAAATAAATTTACCATAAGTTGACTACATTTAGTAAAAAATATATATTTGTCCCAATATCCTCTTTTTTATTGAATACAAATTAATTTTTTATTTTATGACAATTATAATTGTCACTAATCATGATAATTTATAGTGACAATATATGTTGTTGGTAAAAACAATGCTTTTACTGACAAAATGAATAGAATCAACTACAAAATTATTAACCTTTTTTAGAATAATAAATTTGTCCCTAATTTATACATTCAAGGACAAATTTATTTTTGTATTTAAAAAGTAGTCATTAGTGACGAAATTACATTTGTTCAACTACGAAATACATATAACTTTAGAGACAATTGATGTCGTCACTGTTTGAACTAATTAATTAGCAACAATACAATTTTGTCGGTAATAATAACCTTTTTAGTGACAAAAGATACTATTAACCACAAACAAATTATACTTTTTATGACAAATAAATTTGTGATAAATAATTATTCATTTGGGGATGATTCTTCTTTTTGTAGTTAATATAATACGTTTAGCGACGAAGCACTAAATCGTATTTGGATAATTTTAGTGACACACAATTAGTGACGACTAATTGACGAAATTTTTTTCGTCACACGAGTTTTTTAGTGACGAAATATGATTTATAAATGACAAAATTATTTGTCCCTGATAATCAAATTTATTGTAGTGACACCATACATACATACATACATACAAACATATATATATATATATATATGGAACATGCTTTGCATATATATTTTTAGCTTTTATTATAAAATTTGTGTAACAAAATAAATCAAAAATGTATTTTGAAATCTATGTCAATTGAGAAAATATTTGTTGTTATGATACGGAGACACCATTTAAAATTTGTGAATTTAAAATTTGAACTTGTATTGTGTTTACTGTAATTTATTACTTTAGTTATTTACTTGTTGAATAGAAATAAACTCGAAAAAGCGGACAAACATAGTTACCATCTAGCAATAAATATGTGAAGAAAATCAATATCATATAGCCCCATAATGGTATATAGAAATATGCCGATTGAATTTCATGCTCTAGATTACTGTAAATGCATGTAACTACCTCTAATTCTAAATAGTAAATTAACTAAGAGAATTGAAATTTAAAGACAAAAGAAATCTTAAAAATTATATAATTAATATAAGGCTCCAGAAAGAAAGGCAAGCAGTAAGCCTGGTTCACCAAGTTCTACCACTGATCAAACAGGATGAATAAACATATTTCTCGACAAAACTTGTTAACAAAGCAAAATAGATATACACTTATCAATTCAGCCCAAACGTTTAAATTTGTTGTCTGATTTTATAGCTATTTCTTTTTATAATAATAACATATCTCGTGAAATCCGTCTAGGGAGTGTAGGGTGTGCAGACCTTACCTCAATTCAGAAGACCCTCAACATGAGTCGAGTATAGAAAATCAGAGTAAATATGAAAAAAAAATGACAGTGAAGAGAATATAATATAACAACTATCAATAACAAAAAAAAAAGTGCAATAACTGAAACATCATAAAAATAATTGGTGGTAGAAAGCAAAAGCAAGACAGTACAAGAATAAAAGTACTACTACGATAGACACCGCTAAGCCTAAACCCTTCGGAAAGCAAGAGAACACTCCTACAACCTTCTACCTTAATCGGCGATCTCCTTGCTTAAGCATTTTCTGTAATTGATGAAATCAGTTTCTTTTTTTTTAGCTTTGAAAAGCGAATTAGCTTACGTATTTGCCAATAATAATTTTACCTCATGCACATGATGTTTATAAGCCAAAAGTTTTCCTAGAATTATGTAATAAGCTCAAAAGTTATGTTGGAGAATGGAGAGACATTCTTAAAATGCCTTTTAAAACACCTTTTCATAATTAGTATTTAATATAATATGATATAATTATTATTTAATGTTTAATTGCTTAGAGATTTTATAGCATTTTGAATTAAGATAGGGGTAAAATAGCTGTATTTCAACTTTTACTTTGGTGGCTTCCCACTTTTAGTATAATATGATAAGTCAAAAGTTTCCCTATAATTCTGTAGAAAGCTCAAAAGTTATGTTGGAGAATGGAGAGACATTCTTAAAATGTCTTTTAAAACACATTTTCATTTTTAGTATTTAATATAATATAATATGATATAAGTATTATTTAATATTTGATTGCTTAGATATTTTATAAATTTTGAATTAAGATAGGGATAAAATAGTATTTCAACTTTTACTTTTGTGGCTTTCCACTTTTAGTATAATATGATATGATAGTTGACTTGAGACTTATGTTAGACTTTCACTACTATTTGTCAAACTCTTATTATATTAAGCTATCTTTTGAACTCTTTAAATTCCATTATCTTGTATGATGCATGCTAAGTGGCTTGTGTAAGGCCTCTCGGGGTCCTATACGCCATGTCATTTCTAGGGTGGGTCGTTACACTTTTTTTTTCTTTTTGTTTAATTTTAGATACAATTTTTTTAAAAAAATTAAATAATTTTTTAAATTTTAAAATTGTTGAATTTTTGTGGTGCTGACACATGTCACTTTTTACTTCTCCTATTATATATAGATATCTATCTATACAACGGCCCAACACTTGTATTTCTATTGCTTTCTCTAGTTTTGTTTAATTATATTATCGCTTACCATTTTCAATTTTGACTTGCCTACTGCGGGGTTTATGGTAGGCGTCATCATAACCTGATTTTGGAATTTGTCATAATATTACTTATAAAAAGATATTTTTGATATTCTCATATGGTTAATCTACTTTTTTCCAAATAAATAATGAACCTTGGTTAAACCTCACTATATTTGAATAATTAAAATTGGCTTAAGTTATTCAGTTTTCTTTTATAAAAAATTACTTTTCTTTTAAATGAATTATTCTCTTAATTAGTTAGTCAAATATGTGTTAGTTAAATAACCAGTTAACAACGTGTTTGTGAACATTATTTAATTGTTTAAAACCTTCTTAAAGGTATTATTAGTTGAGCAGCTTTCACATATAGCAAACATAAAAATCATATTTGTATGTTATAGCTATAGTTTTCATAATTGCATTGCATAGAAATTTTTATGTTTGCTATAGAGCTTTTGATTTGTATAATTCGCTAGATACATCCAATTTTATACAAATTGTTCAGTTTTGTATAAATTCATATACATTGTAATTTGTCTAATAACATCTGTATTTGTATAATTATAAGTGTATAGGACGAAAATATATGTATTTTTATTTGTATATACACTTTATTCTCGTTTTATACAAACACAAACACATTTTATACATTTTATACCGAAATGTATAAAATGACTAATTGTATACCGAAAATGGCTAATTGTATACCGAATCAGATGACAAGAAAATGGGATGTTTGCTACGAATTACAAATAAAATAAACTATGACTATAACATTTAATTTGAATTCATAGTTTGTTATTTCATATAATTTTCCCTTATTAGAACCCTTACTTGAATATTTGAGTAAAGAATATTCCGTTAAATTTTTTCGATAAAAAAGCTTATTACTCCCTCTTTAAAAAAGAGTGGTCTGGTTTGACTTGACACAGAATTTAAGAAACTAAAGAAGACTTTTGAATCTTGTGGTCCTAAATTAAAGTTATGTCAAAAGTACAAAATTGCCCTTAATCTTGTGGTCTTAAACATGTCACGTGGAAAGCTAAAAGTAAAATGTTATCAAAAAAGGAAATATGCCAATCTTTTTGAAACAAACTAAAAAGGAAAGGAAGTCATTCTTTTTAAAACAGAAGGAGTAATTAATTTTTATTTCACAAATTAAGTGACAACTTTTTTAAAACCAAAAACCTGTCATGACAAAGTCCATATTCAAAATTAGAATATATATATATATATATATATATATATATATATATATATATAATTGGTAAGGTTTTTAGATAAAATTAGGTTGTGATGTTAGAATAGGCTGCATTTGTAAATTATGTTGTAAAATCCTACTCAGTACTCCCTCTTCCTGCTCTGTTATCTATTTTAGTAGTTTTTTGTTACTAAATCTATGTAATTTCTCTCAAAATTACATTTTTTTAAATGTTCATCTCTCTTTACCTTACTTTGTTCATCTTTTTTCCTTAACCCATGTTCTTAGCACCTGCTTCTTCAACCACACCCTGGGATACACAATCCTTTCGGTTCCCTGACCATGGCAGACTTTCAACTTCCCTAGGTATTTACAGGTTAATCCATCGGGGTTACTAAGAAGGTAAGAAACTAACCATTTACTAAGAGTAATTTAAAGAGTATATGAACATTGTAATATAAACATCATATTATACATTCATAATAATAGTACATAATGATACATACATAATATAGGGAGAAACTTTCTAAGATCTAGAAAACAGATAACTACTTACATGATAATAGTCGGAATGAGGTTTCCCTTTCGGGAGTCCCCTGGTGACCTTGCAGCTACTTGCAGAAAAATAAACACTCACACTCTTTTAAAAAAAAAAAAATTAAAAATTTTATAAACTTTAAAACTCTCTACTCACACTAATCTCTCAGTATGCTTATGCTTCTGCTTTCTCTGTTCTTCACTCTGTCTCTTCTTCATGTAAATGGTCTTATTTATAGAAAAAGATTTCGGATTTGAACTTTGGATTTCAAATATTGAAATAATCTTTCTTTCCTGTCGGGTGCTCTTTGGGCCCCATCGTCACATGGGTGGAAAAACTTTATCAAAATAATTGTCCCTTTCTTTGTCTGTTTCTGAGTAGTGAAGTCTTTAAAGTAGTGACTTATGACATTAGTTCTTACGTATCCTTACTTGTCTTCTTTTGTTGACATCATTGCTTACGTATCTGTATTCTGTTAGGTATCCAGGTTGTGTAGTGCTTCGGAATCGAAACTCATCCTTGAATCATCGTCTTCATTAGGGTCGTGGTGTTGAGTAAATTGGTATATGATGGATCGTACTCATCACTTCTACTCCCTGTCTCTTCAGGATCAGAATCTGTCGGTTCTGGCTCCGGTTTTGGGCTTTCTTGTATAATTTTTTCTTGTATAACTTCCTTAGTTTTTTCTTTAAGTAACTTACAAAGGGAACTTTGTATTATTTTTTCTACTCTTATATTTATTTTTCTTTTTTGTAAGAATCTCTTAGTCTTTGTACTTGTATCTGCCACCTCAGTGAAACTTGCTGGTAAAATCCTTACACTTTTGGGCAAAGTGTCAGCCATCAACGGATTTGATGAGTCTTTACCCGCTACCGTTTGAACGGGACTAGTTGTACTTTTAGCTGATACAATAGCTCTTTATACATTCGTTGGGGAATGCACACCCGTCTTATCCATTTTATAATGAGATGGAGAACTCTTCGATCCTTCTGGATGGTCTTTTATTTGTAATGGTATGCTTTGGTTGGTACTGAAATGTAAAGTATTTACTTTTTCTTGTAAGAAACGAATATGCTGGGTCATTTTTTCTTTTTCTTTCTCTAGTTTCTCAATGGTTTGGTTTAGTCTTTTGAATCCTTCGGTCATTGAAGAGCAGTGGTCATTAAAAATTATTTTGTTTGTATCCTTTCGAATGTTGTATTGTAAGAAAGGAGTTGTAGTTTGTCTTAGGGCTGGGCTTATAAAATAGTTAGGCCCAGGAGTTCCTCTTGCATAGTCTAATGCTTCGTTTAACTCATTAAATCCTTTGAAGAGAGGGGTTGAAAAGTTTTTGATTGAGTCTATCATTTCTATCCATGTCTGAAAAACTCCTGGCAATCTTCCTTGAACCACTGCGTAGAATCTGAATTTTTTATCTTCATTTTTGTTTGTAAAGTAGTGGCTTAACGAATTTACCAATGAAATGAAATAGCTATTATCTCTTGGAATTTTGTTGTATGTTATCCATAGGTTGTCTATCCGGCATCTCTGAGGTTTATCTATCTTTGTTTCTGGTTTTACCCTGAAACTTAGATTAGACGGGGGATAGAAAATTAGATTATGTTTCCTAAAGTGTAGTCTTTCCATGCTCGTGGTATTTAGTCTTGCTTCCTCTAATCTTGTCTGTGATTGGAATAAAGTATTTTTCAAAAGAGTCTGCAAGTATAAGTCTTTGTCTATCCGTCCACTGTTACTTGAACTTGAACTAGATGATTTGTCTTTGTTCTTGCCTGTACTCATTTTGAAAATCAATAATTAGTTTTAATAAGTCTGCTTAGTTGATCTGCTAAGGAATTATCTTTTCCCTTTATATGTTCTAAAGATATATTGTATATTGATGTAGCGTCTAAAATTTAGCCATCTTCTTTTACTACTATTTTTTCCTTCTATTTTCTAGTGGAATTTTACAATAGCTTCGCAGCCAGTTCTTACCAAAATTTCTTTTTTATTAATAATATATAATTTAAAACTATTTAATCCATATATGACTGCTAGAATTTCTGCATCTATGCTACTCATGTTTCCTTTCTCCTTGTATTTCCCACTTTGATAGGCGCAAATTTTTTCGTCTTTCTTGTCTCCGTATTTATTGTTCCTTTTTTTTAGTACTGCTCCCCATCCTTCTAGACTTCCGTCTGTTTCTACTATTGGATAGTCAGTTTCTAGTGGGAGAGCTAAATCTAGTATATTTTTAACCATCTGTTTAAGCTTTTGTACTAGTTTTATGTCTTCAATATTGAATGTCTTTTGTCCATGAACTCCTATTTTAGAATATAAGGGTCTTGCTATTTTTCCTAGGCCTTTTATAAAATTTCTTGCATAATTTAATATTCCTAGAAATTTTTGTAAGTCTTTGGTTTTATTTAATTTATTAGGCATCTCTAGGACCTTTTTTGCTATATGGGGTTGTAATTTTATCCTTCCGTTTCCAATTTCTACCCCTAGGAATTTTATAAATTTTTTACATAATTCCATTTTCTTTTTACTAATTATAATTCCATTATCTACGAATAATTTAAACACCGTTTGTAAATGTCCTACATGTTCGGTGGTATTATTACTAAATATTAAAATGTCATCTACATATACTAGAATAAAATTTTTATAATCTCTAAATATATTATCCATCTTTCTTTGAAGGATTGGAGGAGCTGTTTTTAATCCGGAGGGCATTACTAACCATTCAAAATGTCCCTCTGGGCAAGTAAAAGTTGTCCATTCTATACTGTCTTCATGCATTTTGACTTGTCAGTATCCGGATTTACAATCAAACTTACTAAAAATTTTCTTCCTTGTATCCTATTTATTAATTCTGATTTGTCTGACAATTTATATCCATCCATTCTAATATTGTCATTAAGTCTTTTATAGTTTATTACCATTCTAGCTTTTCCTCTTATTATTTCATTATGATTTCTTACCATAAATGCAGCTGACCTATGTCTTGAAGTCGATCTTCTTATTACTCCCATTTTTAGTAATTCTTTTATCTGATCTTCAAATTCTTTTAGGTCTTCATTTGTGGATTCTATTGAAGCAGTTTTAACAGTATATTCTGGGTTAATAATATCAAGTCTACAAGTTATATGGTTGGCTTCCCAGTGCTTTAGAGGTCTTTCTCCAATTATTTCTAATTTATCTAAGGTGGAAATTACCTCCTCTAAGTCTTTCTGATTTTTTATAATTCCTATATGTTGTAATCCTTTTCTGAAATTGTAAAGTTCTGTATTTATTTCTATTAAGTTATAACTTTTTTCTAGTTGCATATTAGATAAACTTAGCTCTAATAATTCAATTTCTTCAATAACATGTATCTTAGTACAATTACATTCTTCTCCTTTATTATATTTTGATGTATTTGTATTAAATTTATCGGTATTTTTAAGATTCCTGGATCTTGTTGGAACTGATTTTGTTGTTATTGAGGTCTGAGTCATATTTTAAGAAAATATTACTCTGTCTCTAGTAAGTAGACAACTTCCGTTGTTATGTAGTAAGAAATCTAAACCTATAACAAAGTCTACTCTAATATTTAAATCTCTAACCCATATTTTTTCTAATTTATACGCGGGTTTATAAAAGTTTGCACATGTCTTTAAAAAACTTATTTGAGCATTACTAACATAATGTTTATATATATTTGAAGATCCATCCATTTGCATGGCTCTTTGTGGCTCTGAAAATTCTTTTATTATATCTAGGGGCAAGATACTTCTATTTATTATACTTTTTGTACATCCAGAGTCTACTAGAGCTAAGGTTTCTATTTCGCAATCTTGAATCCTTATTCTTGTTAATATTTTGATAGTATTAATTATCTTGTCTTCATTACAAATTAATCCCTCAAATGATTTATAATCCTCCTTTTCATTTAAGAGTTCGATTTCTTCTTCTATTGTATTTTGGTTGGTTTCTTCTTCTACTTTTTCTTTTCCTTTTTCTAATTTACTTATTCTATCCTGTAAACTATCAATCCTTTTTTCTAAGGATATTAATGTTTTTTCTTTTGTACTTACTGTCTAGTCTAAAACTTTGATGTTAAATATCTTGTTAATGCACATAAGGCATACTTCTATATAGCAATTCATACATTTAGCTCTTCTGTCTTTACCGGGGTATCCCGTGCAATTAAAACATTTTTTACTATCTAAACCTTTACCTTTAGAAAACTGGTGATCACATTGTATATTAACAAAAGTAAAATCTTTGATGTTTAAGTCTAATTTTTCTAATCCTATTTCGTTTATTAGAGTTCCTTCCTCTGAATCCAACGAATCTTGTCTTCCTTCTATGGCATCTATACTTACTACCAAATATATGCTTTCATTGTCTGACATGTATTCATCTACATTTATCAAGGTTTCTTGGAAGTCCTTTATAAGTTGGGCATTTCTCGTTCTACTGTTATTTCTACCTGGGCAAGTATTAGCTAGATGCTCTTCACTTTCGCATGTAAAACAAGATAGTCTATTTTTGTAAATTTTGTTATTATTGTGTTTTCTTACATGTCTATCCTTATTTAGGTAAGGCTTTTTTGTCGTAGATTTTCTTAGATAATACCTCTTCCTTGGTTTGTACTCTTGGTTATTTTGATATGTCTTTTTGTATTTTCTTTTTGGTGTACTTTGATCATAGCTTTGTGTCGTATATATATTTTTACAAAAATCTGTCTCATTTTGTTTCAATTGTTTCTGTATTTGTATATTTGTACATCTTTCTTGTAATATTTTCATAACATGTTGTATTTTATGTCCTATAGACCAATTAACATTAGGATTCTTGTCTATACCCATAATTGTCTGTTCTAAATTTGCATTCCTTAAAGTGTTGTTCTACTATAGAGAATATAATTTCTCCTAGTTTACAACCTTTACATTTAAAGAATGTTATTTTATTTAATTGGTGTAATTCTTTTGTCCTTGCTATTGCTATGTCTACTTCACAGTAGTCTTCTTTTAGTATTTGAATATCATTCCTTCCATATTTATGGTTGATTCATTATCTTCTAAATCTTCATCTATTTTCTTTTGATCTGTATATTTATAATCAGTGAATCTGATTGATGTCTCCCGCGAATGCAACCACCTGACCCGACCTACTCATCACGAATGTGACTCCACCAAATGCAACTTGGTCTCACTAGGACCTTCTCTGCGAATATGATGGATCTCTCACAAATGATAAGTCTGCAAATGCGAAGAAGAAACTGGCCTGCCCCAGACACCAGCAATATATAATACATCCAAATTCTCAAAATAGACCCTCAGAACTCGTTTGAAACCTCATGAACACAAACCAATAATGACAATCAATCATAAACCAACGTAACTCTTTTTCATATACTAACTTGAAAATATCTTTTAAATATGATGAATTATATTTAACTTGAAATTGTGATAGAAATATAATTATTTTTTCAAAAAGGTAAATTAGATGTAATTTAATGAAGAAACTCAAATATCGTTAACATCCTTTTAAAAATATTAATTTATAGAATTCATGAAATTATTTTATATTTTTAGTTCTATTTTAGAGGGATGAAAACTAAACTTATTTGATTTATTCATTATCTATCTCTTTTACAAATTATGACTAATCTAGTAAATTGAACTATATGAACTAAAAAAATTGACGATGTTATTTATTTATCTTCTAAATATGCATTATAATATTAGTAACTCTACTCTTACATACTTTTAGAGAATCTTGACGATTTCATAGTAATATGTGATTGAATGGATACTAATTTAATATTTAAAAAAAATGAAAACTAAAGTAAAATATTACAAATAAAAGTATAAAAACACAAGAAATTTTAAGAATGCTCAAGTGGAGCATTACAAAAGTAGAAAGAAATGTTTAATATGGTATAATAAAGTAAGTTAAATTTAGCATGATAAGGTAAACGTCTTTCTTCCCCGTCTCGCTTCCTATTTCATCATTTAATTTTCACGCGTTTTAGGAATCAACTTATGTAATACAGTCGATCCGCTAAAATTCTTATCAATGTATCTTTGTCCTCGATATATTTGATTAGTTTAGTCTTTAATTTTATGAACCAATGAAATATTTATGATTCTTGTACAAAGAGCATACCGAGGGGTTGCAACGCTCACCGTACACTTGCATTACTACTTGAACTTCTTCTTTATACTTTGAACCCCCGGAGCAAAAATCCTGGATCCGCCACTGAATATGATATGTGATGCTCTTTCGGTCCAACTAGGTTAAAAATATTTGGTTAAACTTCCTTTATGTTGGTGAAAGGCAGAATGACCAGCTAGACCCTTATACTTGGCTTTGTTTGTAAGTTGGACCCTTATACTTACGATTTTGTCAACAAAACCCTTTAACTCATTGAAACACAATATTTTAAACTCTTTCCTCTTCCTATATGTGTGCGTGTGATACACTTATTTAAACGTAGGATTCCACGTCATTTTTAATGACACATAAGAAATTAAATATTAGACAAATAAAATAAAAATTAAAAACATACCCTGGAAATTTATTATTTTCTCCATTTTTGCTCTCAAATTGAGCACAAATTCATGTTAAATGGGTGGAATTTTTGCTTATTTTACTTGAATTTTATCACAAACACAAACCCAACAAATCTCTATACAATTTTAAATTTATTTCATAAATTCACAAAATCCATTTATTCTTTTTGAAGCTTCATCAAACTTATCAATGAAGTTTTTTTCTTTTTTCAATACCCACTATCATCAAAGAACACGCACGAAATCGAGATTTTGAAAACAGAGCCAAGTACAAGGATCTCCCAGACTATTCCGCCTTGGTGAAATAATATTTTTTTTGCAAAAGAATAGTAAATGCAGTGTCCCCCAAACAGAAGCCAAAAGAAAAGAAATCCCACAAGAAAATACATCTCAATAAGGTGCAACAAACACAAGAATATCAAGTGTACAAATAAATCATCACATAGGAAACAACAAGTTGAATCAAAGGAACGATAAAAGACACCAATCTTAAGCGTATTCACATCACAGGTCCAATAATTCAGGATAAAGATCACTGCGTTCCACAACAACAATCAAAATCACCAGATCTAGACGCATCCACTCCAGCACCATTGAACAAGACACACTTAGAAGAGCTCAATCAAGAACAGAGAAAAAAGAGCTAGAAACAGAAAAATAAACATGAAAACATAAGGCAGTTACAAGAGTTTTCCAAATAGACGAGTCTTTTCTTTCTATGTTATTTACTTTATTGCAAGACTTGGCACCTGGACCACTGACCATATTTTTTATAAAAAAAATGTTACAACTCTTATTGTATCTTATATAAATCTAATGACTATGTTTCTACAATGTATTTCTCATTTTTGGGTGAAACATGTAAAAATAAAATCAACAAAATTCTCATTATTCTTTTCCAAATAATTATTCTAAGAATGAGATCATGTAGGGGTCAAGACTATCAAATTGCGAAAGTCATAGGGGTAATAAGGATTACTAATAATTCGAGAGGTTCTGATTAAATACATTAATTTTAGGGATATTTAGTCAAACAAAAAATATCATGATGAGGATTAAAATTTACTTCGGATATATGATTTATGAACATAAATTTTAATAATCGATACAAGAGTTCTAATACAAATTAATTAATTCTCCAACAACACCAACAACCGATTTTTTCTGATGCAACATATGATGCTGATTCAACAAATGTTCATCAATTGCCTACGTCTCTAGCTTCGACTAGCAGATGTCAATCATGGCCCCCTAGGAATGATTGAGCTTTGTGATATGAAAACTCTCACTAGGTTCACGGATCATCTTACAAAAAATTATAAAAATGTCAAATTGAGTCTTCTTGAAATGAAAATGAATTCTTCCTCATTTTTGCTAAGATGAGCCTAGATCCTAGATAGAATTTTTATAGCACAATGCCTCAAATGATGCCTAGAGGCCCATGGTTGGCATTTGTTATTCGAAGCTGGAGAAGAGTGCAATTGAGGACCGTTTATTGAATCAACGTGTGATGTTATTGAAGATAAAATTAACCTATTGTTTATGTTGATGTGGAATATGTTAGTTGATAGTAGAACCCTGTTGTTTTTCTTTACTTGACAATAACTCAAACAATTTTTTTTTTGGGCGGGGGGGGGGGGGGGGGGGGTTGGTGATTAACCGAAGCATTCTAGAATTAACTCCTTGTTTGTGCCACTATTGCTTGGCTTGAAGAAACGTTGTAGACATTGGATTTTTGTTGGAATCTACAAGCCTTGTTCAATTAGAGTTGAGACTCTACAAGGTGTGTTCAATTCCAATTAGAATTCTTGGAAGCTACTTAACCCTAAACACCAGTTCACACCTATATAAAGGGTACTATATTCCCTTGAAAATGCATCTCAAATATTCCGCAAATTCATGCAATATTCATAAAGAGATCAAATCCAAATCATCCTAGTTCGGGAAATACTGTCACGCCCCAGGAGGGTACCCAGGGCGTGGCCGGCACCTAAAGACTATTGCTAGTCCCCGAGCGAACCACTTAGCGTCATCATCACATCATTCAACAGCGGAAATTAACATCAAGAGATATGATGATGAAACTCTCTAAAATAATATAGATATGTTTTGAAATGTTTATACAATACTTCAAATGTTCACTCATAAGCTCACTGTCTATGAAGCCTCTAATTAACAATCTAGATGGTGCCATGATAGGCCATAGACACCACATATACATACTCCAAAATCAAAAAAGGGCTTCTCCGGAATATATGGAGAGCTTACCAACTCTGAAGAGTACTGAATCTAGATATCAACGGTACGCAGGCTGATGTCCTCTATCTCCAGTATCTGCATCATGATACGATGCAGCGCCAAAGGCGTCAGTACGTGGAATGTACGGTAAGAAGCTCAAATAAAACAACACATTAGTAATAATGATAATAATAATCTCAATAGACTCTCCTCAAACTCCTCAAACTCAGGCTCAGCTCAATATATGCAAGCTTTAAAGCATGTCATGCAGTTCCATATATATATATATATATATATATATTGGTATAAAATGAAATAACTCAGTTTTTATAATTTCATGCTCAATCAAGTTGCTTAGGAGTTTCTCTTAACCGACACACATCCCACCACCATAAGTTAGGTGATGTACAACGAATCGGCATCGTTGCCACGCCCGTCCTATACGTGCCACGGCATAGAACGATCAACTCTCTCTTGGATCCATATAAATTGTCCACTTGCGGGACATGAGTCGCCAAAACAAGTTGTACGACTATCCTATGCTGGCAACATAGTTCTGAGGGTTAAAGTAAAAGTATACTCGCTCCCTGCTCGGTGCTAGCTACTACTCCCAAGACTAAAACATGCTCAATTCATCATTTACTCAGTCCTCAATACTCAACTCATCAACTCAAACTCAGTATGTCTCAAATACTCATTACCTCAGTTTATCAAAGGTAAATCCTCAATCTCAATCCAAACTCATTCATCATGCAAAAGTACTTCATCGACTCGACTCAACTCAACGGTCATTTGGGACTCATATACATCATTCATTACAACATGTAAATAAGTACCTCGTAATACAATTACTCAAATATATCATATAAATAAGTTTATAATTTAGTCATGCTCCATGTCTAATAACTCAAGTGTTCTCCATTTATCATATCAACTTTAATTTAATTTAACATCATCTCATTCTACCTATAAAAGTATTACTACGTCATGTTTATGTGTATTAAGTTCAAGATCTTAATTTCATGTCATAAAAAAATTTCATCATTCATTATAAATAATTTCCTCAAAATAAAATACTTAAAGTACATAAAATATACTCATTTATGTAAAATATCTTTTTATAAAATATTTAGAAAATAAGAGCAACTTACAAGAATAAAATTGCCGAAAATACTCAACTTGACTTGGAAGTGACCCAAACCTTCTCAACTTGACTCGGAACTATTTTCAACTTTTAGAGAGAGTTTTGGGAGAGAATATAGATTTGGGGATTTGTTTCTTGATGTAGAGACTAAGAGGAGGGGGGTATTTATAGGACTTTTTAGGGGGTTATTTATGTCATTTAAGGTAGGTGGGTGGTAGGTACACCCACCTAGTGATGTCATGGATGACATCAAATCTTGACATAGTGATGTCATGGATGACATCACAATAGTAGAATTTTCGTCCTTCCTTGGTCAGTCACATATGTCGTCGTTTTGCTCGTCTCGTCGTTCCGGACAAACTTTCTTTTTATGAAAACTTCAATTTCCGACTTAAACTCCTTGAATTAATTAATTAGCGTCCTAACTTTTCAAGTTTAGCCACTTACTTTTCAAAACTAGCCACTTTGCAATTCCTTCGATCATCTCCACACTTACCGACTAATGCGGACGAGATTTTTGGGTCGTTACAAATACGCCAAAAATGGCCCTCGAATCATGGATAAATCTTAGGAGAGTAGAATCAAGGAAGGATCAGATTTGTACCCATATTATTTTATCAATAAAATATTTTTGTTTCCTCAGATTTTATTTATGGTTGATATATTTTTCATATGTTTAAAAGTTGTTGCAAACAAACATGTTTTTTTAAAAACACATGCATTGGTACATCAATATACCATGTTGCCCATTCTATCTCTCCATTTTGTTATTTCCATATTCATCAGCTTAGGGAGAGGATGAAGAGTGCATATATAAAAGAAAAAAAAATAGAAGTGATAAGGGAGAATTAGGTTTGGAGACAATTAAGCTTTTCTTTGGAAACATATATTCTTATACTTTCATAATTTGAATAAAAGTTGTCTCTAAACCCAACTCCCCCTTTCTCTTCAACTTTTTCACATTATATATAAACTCCTCTCCTTAAAATGATGACAATGGAAGTAACAAAAATGAAGGGACAAAATGGGCAACATGGTATGTTGATGTACAAATGCATTTGTTGTGAAAGAAACTTTTCTCCAAGCCAATGCATAGTAGCTCGTATAATGAGTCACTTCAAGGATGACTTGGTTAAACAAATCCCCAAAGAAAAGTGGTTGTACTATTTTTTTTATATTATCGATAGCAATAGAAAGGTTCTACTACCAACTAATTAATTCCCAGCAGCAACAACAAGAGATTTTACTATAGCAATATCTGTTGCTGATTCAACAAATGTTCATCAATTGCCTTCATCTCAACTTCATCTAGCAGATTTCAACCATGGCCCCTTAGGATTGATTCAAGGCTTTGTGATATAAAAACTCTAGCTAGGCTTAAGACTAGTATTACTGAAGATGAGGAAAATGTCATTTTTAGTCTTCTTAATATGAAAATGATTTCTTCATCATTGATAAGACGAGATTCATTTGACAAATCCTCAATTGATGCCTCAGGAGCTATGGTCAACATTTGCTAGTCAAAGTTGGAGACTGGCAATTGATGAACATTTGTTCAATCAACATCTGATGTTGTTGTAGAAAAACCTATTGTTGATGTTGCTGAGGAATTGGTGAGCTAGTAGCAGAAATCTATTGCTATTGTTGACTTGGAAATAACACAAATACTTTTATTTGTTGTTTTTATAAAACAACCATTCTTGAACTGATTCCTTGTATGTGCCTCTATTCATTGGCTTTAAGAAAATATTTTTTTACATCATATGCATTGGTACATCAACATACCATGTTTCCTATTTCATCCTAACATTTTTGTTACTTCGATGTTCATCAACTTATAGAGAGAATGAGGGATATACATATAAAGAGAAAAAATTGGAAAATGCAGGGGAATTGGGTTTGAAGACATTTCAACTTTTATTCAGATTTTGGATGTATTAAAAATTATGATGAATGTTTTGCTTTATTTCTTTATTTGGCACTAGTGTATTTATTTTATTTCTCAAAAAAAAGGAAATTGGATAGATAAATGACTTATCCAAACTTACTAAATTTTAGTTATTATCATGATATTTAATCTGTGAGAATATCCCTAAACTTAGTGTGTTTTATTCAAAACTCCTTAAAGTAGTATAAATATTACGTACCCCTCTGACTTTGGCTATTTGATAATCATTAATCCTACCTGATATCATCTTTAGAGAGTGAGAATCACACTAAAGCGGACACCCAACTATGGAAAAGCCTCCTTAAGGGTGGGTTAGGCTAGTCAATCCTGCCCGAGACACATTCATTGACAAAACTGGGTGTTCATAATCTGGAGTAAAAGGATTCGAATCTTTGCATGCCGGTACCAAGATACACTCAGATATATTTTTTGTTCATGTGACATTTTTTATGATAATCTATTTTTAAAAATTTGTACATTACTTTCGATATAAAAAACTCTGCTAGAACTTTACTTTTTTAGGGAAAAGAAGTATTTAGATAAAACTAATGGGACTTTGGAAAATTTTGTTTTACATATTTTTGTCCAAAAATAAGAAATGCATTCTTGAAACAGATAGTCATATCTATATAAGATAAAATAATATTTATATAGTTGTTACCTCTTTAATTTGCAATACTTTTTATTTCACTTAAAATAAAGGAGGTTTAACCAACTATTATAGACAAACAAATTGTTTAGAAGAAAGAGGGGGCAATCATGATGTACCAAGTCACTTAATCTACTTTTCAAGCAGCATCAAACAAGCATTAGCAATTGAAATATGATAAGACAACTCACATTTTATCTCCACATATATGATAAGTTAAGGAGCTCAAATATGAAGAAGTAACAAAGGTATAAAATCATTTGGCATTTATGAAGATTAGTTGAGATCCTTTTTTAGATGAGATATCATTTCAATATTGATTAAAAAACATGTGAATCAATTATAACATGAAAGAAGTAAAATTTCGGACGAAATTTGTCTTAATATAGTTAAATTTGAACTCATAATAAGATCTTCTTATCATGACTTGAAATCTAATGAGGAAGGATATTAGCTCTTCAAATCATGCTACAACATTCATATATCAATGAATACAATAGTTTAAGCTGACAAAAATAAGAAAAATGCAAACTTCTCAATGCTAAGACAAAAAACAAAATGAAACTTTTCTAAAATTTAAACTAAGCACAAACAACTAGACAAAAATAGAAATGCAAAACTGAAACTCATATATAGAAATAAATCTATTTGAAGCACAAAAATAAAAAGAAATTTATGCAGAGAAAAACATGAATGCAAAATTAAAACTAAAATACAAAAATGAATCTATTCTATGCAATATAAACTAGAATAAAATAACAGAAGATAGGAGACAATTACCTCTTGCAGAGTAGGAACTGGGACGACGACCTGAAATTCTTCTTCCAGCTTCGTTCACAAACAAAATTAGAAAATCTCAAATTTCTTAGGCCGAACCTTCTTGGGTTCGTTTCACGCAAGAGCACTGCTCTTACACCTAAGAATTCCTAAATTTCCCCCCTTTATTCGATGCATAGGATGGCTATTATGTATTTGATTTTTGCGGGAAATCATGCCCAAAACGATGTGGGACTTAGGAGTTTTTGAATGAGAAAATTACGTAGAGAATATATTATAAGACCAAAATTACCACAAACACATATGCTATTAGATATTACATATAATATCAGATTAATTCCTAAATACACTTGAGTACTAATAAATAGATATATACAACTAATTATTCATAGCTATCCCTAGTATTAGCACACAATCTCTTAATTTTGTCATAACAATTTGTATTATTGATTGTATACAATATCAAATTTTATTAATATTATTATTGATTGTATTATTTTTGTATTAAAATTGATAATTTGATATTAACATACAATCTTTGAATCTTTCCATAGGTTCTCATTATTTTTTAATCAAATGATTTTTTGGTAATTTTTCCATTATTTTAAATTAAATAGATTCTCTCTTTGTTGTTAAGGTTTTACGAATTATATTATGGGTGTCAATCCTCCGCTTTCTTTTGTGTACATAAAGCTCAAGGACTCCTCTTGAATAAGCCATCCTCGAGCCAATGGCAAGGAAAGTAAATATGTTTGGTCCAAAGGATCATATTAGCATGTAGCAACAATAACAATAAAAAAACGACTAATTAGTGTCAAAATTGAACCACCTAAAACACTTTAAGTAGTAGTGGAAGACCCAAACACTAGTCCAAACGAACATAAATTGGTCTTGAGCCTAAGATCCAGTTCGTCTCACTATTGTTGGGGCAAGATCCACATTATTTTATTATGTTGTTTGGTTTGAGTTCTTCTCACTAACTTTTTAATTTCAATCAAGATGAATTCCCTTGGAAAAGTTTTATTTTTTCTATGAATATTTACTCTTAGTATATTTTCTTACTATGAATGTTAATTATAAATAATTATTTTTGATATTTTCATATGGTTAGTCTACCTTTTTTCATAATAAATAATGAACCATGGTTAAATCTCACTATCTTTGTGTAGATAACAATTTTTTGTTAAATTTAAATCCGCAAAGAATTTAGATTTTATTAAACTCAAGATATATTAGTCCAAATAAATATTATATATTAGTATGATTTGATTAATTATCTAAGTCCACCAAGTAAGGATTTAATTAAAGCTAAATTTCTTTGGGCTAGTCCGTCAAATTGGATAACAAATGACAAGCCTACGTTGCCAAAGTCCAAGTTGTCATCTCATTCTACAAGTCAAAGTTGGTGTCACATATTAAATGACGTAGCAGACCAAGTAAAGCGAAGGAGACAGCCAGATTATGCCACGTATCAAATGATATGACATGCCTAGCCAAATCAAAGACAAATAAAAATGTGTCACATGAGTACAAGTGACATGTTTTGACCAATCAAATATCATCATGTCACTTAAATCAGATTGGCCTGAGGAAGCATGTCCTCATCACGACTCTTCCATTCTATAACAATAAATAGGGTCCACATAGTTAAGAAAAGACACAAGAATTTCAACAAGTATCGAGAGAGAGTTTGTGGATCAAACACCATAGATTTCTCTGCACCCTACAAGTTCAAGCATTCAATCACTCAAGTTCAAGAAACAACTCAAGACCAGGACCACCAGATTCAAGAACAAGCTCAAATGCACTAGAATTAAAGTACAAGTTAAGAACAAGTTCATCAAGATTCAAGATCAAGCTCGAGTCCCTTGAAGACAAGTACAATCAAGAACAAGTCAATCAAGATTAAATATCAAGGTCAAAAGTGTCATGATCCGATATCTCACGTCATGATGGAACCTACTAACATTCCACTAGTAGGTAAGTCAAACCCATAACTCGAAACCAGAAGCAATGGGCTATCATACGGAAGAGGAGAATTCAGATAATCAAGAACAAATAGAGAAACAAAAAGATAAAGAAAGAGAAACAAGATACACATATAACACCCCATGACCTGGTATTAGTCAATAGTTCAGCTACTAATTACAACATGAGTACAAGGTTAATACAAATATATACAGAATTATCTCCAAATACAAATAAAAATTGGTCTAGTAAAAATAGAGGGAGATTGGCAACTCTAAACGTTAGGAGCTCACCTCAGGTTTTCGAAAAATAGCTGTTATGCATGAGGTAAACGTCAACGACGAGAACTCATACTATGATCTATAGGGTGCAGACGTGTGATATGAGTTCCAGCAAGTGATACTCAGTAGGCATAGGCTGACTAAGTTTATGGTGGAGGGCATATGTTAAGTGTAGACCTATTAGTTCACTTTCTTTGACTTGGACCCAATTTTACTCTATCTTTTCTGAAAAGTATGTTCCTTGTACTTTGCGAGAAAGTAGACGTAATGAGTTCATCATTATAGAGCAGGGGAGTTTGTTTTTCATATAATATGAACCTTGTTTTCATTCCTTATCCATGTATTCTTTGCAACTACTTTCCATAGAAGATGAGAAAACACCAGATACTTTTTTTACATACGCATTTTTTTGAAATCTTCTTATTTAAAGCACCCAGCCATTGGATGATTTGTTAAGGGTCTAACTATGGGACTCCAACTTGCAACTCTATAGATTGTAACTTATAGTATGTCATTTTAGGGAGTGGTTGAGCATGCTATGAATGTAGAGGGTATGAAGCAACATTTTTATGCTAAGTCTCTAGAAAAGAAGGTCATCAAGGGTGGTGGTTTCAGTGGGTCCTTTTCTTAGGGGCTAGTTCCTTTGGCACCAATTTATTAAGGGGTATTCTAGTTGCCCAATTCAAGTAACTGTGCAGGTATCATCTGTAGGGTCCTTCTTGGACCACACAAGAACCATCAAGATAGGGAGGATATTCTACCTTTTTTACTTCAGGATAGAGGCCAACTTTGGACTGAGTCTAATAAGTGTGTGGTCAGCCAAAGCACATTCATAAATGATGTCCTAGATTTAGATAGACTAGAAATATTGTTCTAAAACCAACTTTTCAAGCTATTGTTCTAGAAGGTAGAGAAGAGAGCCATTTAGTAGGGTTCGTCCTTAGCTTAGGTGTGGTGGACACACAATCAATAGGGGTAGTACTCAACCCACTAGAGGAGATACTTAGGAAGGTAAAGGTAGAACTCAGTCGAGTAGAGAAAGTGCCCAGACTGGGACAAAGTTGATAGGGAAAAGTTGATATTTTATGTTTTATCGGGTAAACATAAGGTGAAGGTGACCGGCATAAAGATCATAAGTACCCTTCTTTTTTATGACCGAATGGATACTTTCTCTTGTTTTTATCTCGGTTCCATCTTTTCTTATGTATATTCTTACTTTTTTGTTAGTATGGATATGATTTATTAGTCTCTTGATGTTCCTACTCTGGTAGGAGATTCTATGATCTACATACGGTCTACCATTCTTGTGAGGTGACTTTTATAGGTTATTAAACTTGGGTTGATTTAGTGTTCCTAGATATATATAATAGATTGTGATGTTATTTTGGGGATAAGTTGGTTGAATCCATATCATTCTATCGTAGACTATCATACTAAAATTCTCTATATCTCCATGCTTGGTGTGTTTAGATTAGAGTGGAAGGGAGATTATAATCCTTCTCCTAAAAAAAATATCATATCCTATATTTGTGCAAAGAAGTTAGTATAGAGAGGATATTTAGCATTTATGGACCATCTTTGATATACAAGGGTAGATGTATCTTTTATTGGGTATGTTCGAGTGGTATGTAATGTATTAGAGGTGTTTCTCACTAACTTATTACTTGACATGCCACCAAATTAGGATATTGATTTTTCCATTGATTGAGTTGAGAGAGTTGAAAGATTAGTTGCGAGACTTGTTCAGTAAGGTGTTTATTTGAATAAGTTCATCTCCTAGGGGTGCTTTTGTCCTATTTGTGAAGAAGAAAGAGAGGAGTATGTGTGTATTGACTATTGTTAGTTGAACAAGGTCACTATTTGGAATAAGTATCCCCTTTTGTGCATATTTGACTGCTTTGATTAGTTTCAAGGTGCGACAATCTTCTCTAAGATTGACTTGAGGCCCATGTATGATCAACTAATGATTTAGGCTAAAAATATTCGTGAGACAGCCTTTTGGACCATATATGCACATTGTGCATTTCTAGTTATATCTTTCAGACCTACTAATGCTCCTATCACTTTTATGATCTTGATGAATAGTGTTTTCAAATCCTATTTATATTTATTCGTTATTGTGTTCATGACATCTTGATATTTTCTAAGAGTAAGGAGAGGCATGAGAATCACCTTAGGATTGTTTTGAGGTTGCTAAAAATGAAGCGGTTGTTTGCTAAAATTTTTAGGTGTGAATGTTGGTTGTCTATAGTGTACTTCCTAGGGCATATGGTTTCTAAAGAGTGAGTGATGGTTGATCTACATAAGATAAAAATAGTTAAGAATTGGACTAGGACCACTTCAGTATTAGAGATTCACACTTTTGTGGGGTTAGCCAGTTATTACTATCGGTTTGGGAAGGGGTTTGCTTCTATTTCCTCTAAGTTGACCCGTTTGACTCACAAGGAGGTTTCATTCAAATGGTCTAACAAATGTGAGGAGAGATTCCAAATGCTCAAGAATTTGTTAACCACAAAAGCTATTCTAGCTTTGCCCATGAAAGGTAAATTTTTTGTAGTTTACGGTGATGCTTTATGGTCTAATTTGGGTGTTTTTATGGTGTAGGATAAGCTAGTTTCTCTCTCTATATAAGTGACTTGACAAGCACCTCTCGGGTGTCTTGGCAGGTTACCAACCAGGGCTTGTTTTGGTATTTCACAATTTTTTTATTGTTTAGCTTTTTTGTACTTCATTGTTACATAGATGTACCTTTACTTTACGGACAAAAAAGTCATACTATTTTCAATTATTTACAGTCTTATCATTTGATTGCTTCTAGATGATTTGTGGGCCCACTTGCATTGTGCTGCATACACGTGTGATAAATCACACCTCTTTAAGACTCTCTTTTCACTTGTGGGGCCGACTTTACACTTAATGTAAAAACATTCGGTTTATACTAAGCATTTAATTGAAAAATGATTAGTATCAACTATCAAGATGTGAAAAAACGGATTCTTATTTTCTTTCAAATGCAAAAGATATTGATAATTATAATTGCTAATTAAATATTGCGTTAATAACCTATCCTGGAAATTAAATTTTTCTTTGGTGCGTGTTTCGAACGGAAACATTTTGGCAACTATATCAAATTACATAAAATACTATAAATCACAATAATTATTGATCTAAAATGTGTAAAAACATTCGGTTAATTAGGATAGAGGAAGTTAGAGAAAATGAAATAAAAATTAATATAAGTCACGGTAATTAATAACTTAAAAAGTTAAAGACATAAAAAACTTAGTTGACTATCAAAATTATGCCAGCGATACATAAATGGAATAGAGAGAGAGAGAGAGAGAGAGAGAGAGAGAGAGAGACATAGTATTATTTAAAACTTACGTAAAATAACTACTATAAATCACAATAGTTAACGACTTAAAATATCTAAATAGCATATTTAAATTCAATTGAATTTTCAAATTCTATTTATGTCACATAAATTGAAACTAAAAAATATTACCTCCGTCCACTTTTAATTGTCATAGTTTCCTTTCTCAGAGTCAAACGACAATAACTTTGACTAACATTTTACGATGTATTTTTTTTCATAATATTGACATCCAAAAAAATTAGAATTTATAGTACTTATCGTATAATTTTTTATTAGCTTAATTTTTTGTTTAAAATATCAAATTAATGTAATCTAATTTAACTTTGAACATTAGTCAAATTGACTTCCAAAAATCACAACATGACAATTAAAAATGGATAGAGGACGTAACATGTATTAGGCACGTGCTAGCATAGGTCTTGTATCTCATCATTTCATATGTCTCTAGATAGTGGAAGGTTTATGAGAAAAACTATTCCACCTATTGATTTGAAATTGGCGGTTGTGGTATTTTCTCCAAAAATCTAGAGACATTATCTTTATGGTGTCCATTGTAAGGTATTTAGTGATCACCACATCCTTCAACATGTGTTTACTCAGAAGGATTTGAATGTGAGACAATGAAGATGTATTTTTCACGATGTGAGACAATGAAGATAACTTTGACTAACATTTTACGATGTATTTTTTTTCATAATATTGAAATCCAAAAAAATTAGAATTTATAGTACTTATTGTATGATTTTTTATTCTCTTAATTTTTTTGTTTAAAATATCAAATTAATGTAATCTAATTTAACTTTGAAAATTAGTCAAATTGACTTCCAAAAATCACAACATAACAATTAAAAATGGATAGAGAACGTAACATGTATTAGGCACGTGCTAGCATGGGTCTTGTATCTAATAATTTCATATGTCTCTAGATAGTGGAAGGTTCATGAGAAAAACTATTCCACCTATTGATTTGAAATTGGCGATTGTGGTATTTTCTCTAAAAATCTAGAGACATTATCTTTATGGTGTCCATTGTGAGGTATTCAGTAATCACCACATCCTTCAACATGTGTTTACTCAGTAGGATTTGAATGTGAGACAATGAAGATGTATGGAGTTTCTCAATGATTAGGATGTTACAATCTTGTATAATTCAGGTAAGATTAATGTGTGTCACAACCCAAAGTACACCCAAGTCGTAACATGGCGTATAGGACCCTGAGAGACCCTATACAAGTCACCTAGCATGCATATACAAGATAATAGAATCTTAAAGAGTTCAAAAGACATTTTCGATTCATAAAGAGTTTGATAAAAGTAGAGGAAGTCTAACATAAGTCTCAAGTCATCTATTGAAACTTAGGAGTGATGAGGACGTAATTCATACATCACATACAAAATCTGAAATTAAAAGCTATGAAATCAATAAAAGAGTCCCGGTCCTCGAAACATGAGGCCTTACCAAGCTTCACAGTCTAAAAGGGATCACCATCCTAAATTTGTGAAACAATGTAGGCAAAAGTATGTGTTAGTACATAGAATATACCAAGTATGATAGCAATGCATAATAGTCATGAAATCATGCAAAAAGGACTTTATATGACATGCAATGACCAAGCTAAATCTTTAAATAATATGTAGGAAAACATAAGTCATATTCATGGTCAATCTTAGCTAAAACATCTTCAAAACACATTTGAGATACTTCTAGAAGTAACCTTAGTTCATTATTATGGAAGTTTGTCATAAACTGACATAGACCATGTGAGCTATAACATGGAATTTGGTGTCTATCCCACACTGAAAATAGATGTCCTTACTTGCCAAGGTGAGAACCATAAGCTTCTAGCTTAAGTGGATCCAATAGCTAATGTATATCTAAGACAAGCCTATGTGGCACATAGTTATGGGATACGGAGATTGCTACTAGAAACCTGACCTCTTCTATGGGATAACTGCCAACTCAATATCCTCTCGGTGCTAAGCATAAATCCCACGAAATAGTCATTAGTCATATTAATCTTATTACCCATAGAAAGGCACAATCAAGTAATCAATCCAAGCTAGAGTTCATTAGAGTAGCTCCTAAATCTGAATTCAGAGTTTAGTTGAGAAAAACATTTAACCCTATGAATCCTTCATGTGATAAAACCCTTTAACATTCATGTTTTGAGTAGTATGTGAGAAATTAAACATTCATGTATTTGTTAAATTAAATACTAGTACATTAATTTTAAATTTTTTTTTTTATCAGAACGAAAGAACAAAACACAAAATATTGAAAGGAAAATAAAAGAAGAATGTATGCTATCTCTTTTGTTGGAAACTCACCTAAAAATTACTATCAATGTAAAATACTAGTCCTTCAATTCAAATCTACAACAAACAAAAATAAAATCAAAGAGGGAAAAAGGAAAAAAAAAAATGAAAGAAGAACTAAAAAGAGTGAAAAGGGGAAGGGTGGGGGTGGGGGAATAAGGTAAGTTGGGGTTTTGGTTGGGGGGGAATAAGGTAAGTTGGGGTTTTGGTGGGGGAGGGGTACAAAATAGTGTGAACACCTAATTATTGACATATTTAATTACTCTTGCAATATATATATATATATATATATATATATATATATATATATATATATATATATATATTCCTTGAAATAATGAACTCCTAACTTGAATGTTAAATTACTATAATATCCCTAACTTAGGTTGTGATTTTTTTAAGTTGTGGCTTTTTTCAAAGGGTTGTGAGTTTTCGATGAGTTGTGACTTTTCCAAAGAGTTTTAACTTTTTCAATAAGTTGTGACTTTTCCAAAGGGTTGTGACTTCTCGGAAAGGTCATGACTTTTAAGATGAGACACAAAAATCACTTGTTCATACTACCCTTTGTTAACTTTAAATAGAGGTGTTTCCTCTCATTTTTCAACAACATTTTTTTTTATCTTCTACTCTTCTTCTTCTTACATTTTAAACAATTTCGTCTGATTTATTGTCATTGAGTGAGTTCAAAGTTTAGCGGAATATGATGTACCACTATTCTGATGAAGTAAATTGTTCTATCCTAAGAGGGTATATTCTTAACCTCGAGTACTTGGGGAATATAATTTTAATGCTATAATAATTATGTTTTGGCTCAGTATATACATTGGTATGTAATGTTCCAATATATGAAGTTAACATGAGGTAGTCTAAATTCATTTGGTTTTTTTAAACAATTTCTCTTGTGATGTAAATATATGTTTCTAAATATCTTTTTCAAAAATTATTAAACTTCTCAAGAGTTATAAATTGTCACGATTTTTTTTTTTATGTTCAAGACAAAAGAATGAATTTATTTATCAATGCTACTTATGTGATTTAGATTGTTAAGAAGTTTGCTTCAAAATAGTTATTACTATATGAACATTGCACTTTTTAAAATATTTTTCGACGAAGAAAAGTTTATATGACATGTAATAATGTCAGTTGAAGTTTGTATTAATTTAATTTTTATTGTAGTCTAAATTCATATGTTTTTGTTAACAATTTCTCTTGAGTTGTAGTGTCACGCCCCGAGCCTACACCCTGGAAGTGGCCGGCACTCGGAGACCATCGCTGGCCCCAAGAGGACCCTTGGTCTGACTTACTTGACTCAGCGGAAGATTTAACTCAACAGAATAAACTCATTACAATAGTTTAAATGATAACATCTTAGCCAAAATGGCAACTTATGTCTCAAAACAAGGTATCTGCAAATATATAGATGAGAAACTCAATACTAACTGTCTGACTGTCTATGAAGCCTCTATAATACTGAGATGGATGTTGAGACAGACCCCACAACATCCTAATAAAGAAAAGCTAGGAAAGCGAAATAAAAAAGTCCTTCGGAATGCAATGAGGCTCACCACTGACTCTGGAGTGCTCAACTGGATCAACGGCGCTGGATGCTGATCCTTGTTACCTGTGTCTGCATCATAATAAGATGCAGGCCACCTGGCATCAGTACATTGAATGTACGAGTATGTGAGTTAGAATGCTAAACCACAACTTAAGCTTGAAAAGAGTACAAATGAACACTTAACTTGGCTCTATTTAACTCATGAACAATTGAACTCAATATAAAGCAATAAGACACATGCAATATACATAAAGCTTGTAAAACAGTGTAAACAACTTAGTTCGTTAAAGATAAAGCAATAACAAACTCAACTTTACTTAAATATAAAAGTAATATAACTTTTGTGGGAGATTCTCTAACAGACAACCGCCACTATGAGCTTAAGTGGTGATACAACGTCTTGCCCATGCTGCCAGAACTGTCCTATACTTTGCCGTCATATAGAACGCTTAACTTCGTGGATCCATTAGTCAATGCTAAAAGCATCTTAAGGAGTCATCTAAAAACTATGATCCTTTACTACCCATGATGGCTACATGGTTTATGGAGACTTGAGTTAATATGAACTCGCATCCCCATAACGGTTCTCAATACTACTCCCAAAATATACTTAGCTCATATGTTTGTAAAAACAAAACTCTTTATTTGAATTGAGATAATTACTCAAAACTTAGCTTAAAAGTTCTCTTGGAATCGATGTTCCCTTTTTTGCTCAAATGTGAAAACATTTATAAAATCTTTGGAAATACGTAGTCCACTTATAGCTTTTTGAGAAATGAACTCAACTCTTTACTCTTTGCTTAACTTGAAACTTGAGCCTTAAAATGAAGTTAAAACATTTATTAAATACTCTTGAAAACTTTAAGAAACTTTGCTTTGACTTGCTTCTTAACTTCTAGACTTGACTCTTCACTTCTTTGACTTTGATCTTAAATTTCATTGAATTGAATTATGGATTCAAGGTTCATGATCTCATGTTTATGGATTATTTA
This sequence comes from Solanum commersonii, assembly GCA_029007595.1. Classification (NCBI taxonomy): domain Eukaryota; kingdom Viridiplantae; phylum Streptophyta; class Magnoliopsida; order Solanales; family Solanaceae; genus Solanum; species Solanum commersonii. Next base: position 29,103 of record JAJTWQ010000372.1, read on the forward strand.
ATGATTTTTAGATGTACCTAAGAGTGTTGGATTCAACTAGAAAACGTAGGTACATCGATTAGAAACTGGTACGAAAAGATGGGGAAGAATGGGGTGAACTGGCGTCCTTGGCGCTATGAGAGGCGTGGGGCACCAAGCCCCAAACTTCAGAGAAGTCTGTGGGGCGCTCTGGCTGGCGCGGAGCCCCAAGGCCAAAACTTCAGAGGCTGCTTTGGGGCACGCTGGTTGGCGTGGCGCCCCAGCCCCGTTACCCAGGTGTTCTCGATTTTTCTTCTCCATTTTTCATCTCTAAGCCCTCCAATCTTCCCTAGTTCCTTCCCCAAACACTTAGGATCAATAGAAACCTCAATACACAACCCATATAACTCGAAAACAGCCCCGAAACATAAATCAACTCAACCCCGAAGCATCAACAATTCAACCAACAAGAACTTAACGAATTTTAACAAAGTTCTTCGAGAACTCCCTAGCTTTTCATTCAATCAACAACCATTCTCTGAATAGAAATATGATGAGAGTGTGGGTGAACTAACCCAACACGAAAAGATCTCACATACCTTAATAGGGATCACCCCCGACGAAATCCAATCGCAAGCTTGGATGATCTTGACGAATTCTTGCCTTTTTCTCCCTTTCTTTCTTTTTTTCTCTCTTCTCCAAGCCCTAAGCGTATTTCTCAATTCTCCAAACTGACTAAGTCATGTTTTTACCCCAATAAATCCCTAAAATCAAATTAGGAAATTAATTAGAGAAAAAACTACTTTGCCCTCCTCTGAATCCAGTTTGGGACTTTCCTTAATCCAACAACCCAATTTTCGAAAGGCATATCTCACTCATACGATATCGAAATCATGAAATATCGGTGGCGTTGGAAAGATATCTCCAAGTTGTTTACAACCATATCAGGAGCTGCTACTAAATCCTCCTGATATAGGAGTTATGTCCGTTTGAATATGGCCAAAACTCACTTTCTTAACTTAGACAAAATTTCCAGATTTCCTTATTCTTTCTAAAAATCAATATTTTCATATTTTAAACTCTTTATAGTCGTTTATAGGTGCGGGATGTTACATGTAGATATATGCTTCTGAATATCTTTTTTCAAAATTATTAAACTTCTCAAGAGTTTGAGAATTGTCACGGTTCATTTTTGGATGCCCTAGACAAACAAATAACTTTATTTATCAATGCTACTTATGTGATTTAGATTGTTAAGAAGTTTAATTAAAAATAGTAATTACTATATAAACATTGCCCTTTTTTTTTATTGATTTACTATTTCTAAATATTTCAGTATTTTCGACGAAGAAAAGTTCATATGACTTGCAATAACGCCAGTTGAAGTTTGTATTAGTTTAATTTTTATTGTAGTGTAAATTCATTTGTTTTTGTTAACAATTTCTCTTGTGATGTAGATATATGTTTCTGAATATCTTTTTCTAAAATAATTTAACTTCTCAAGAGTTAGAGAATTGTCATGGTTTGTTTTTTTGATGCTCAATACAAAATAATGACTTTATTTATCAATGCTACTTATGTGATTTAGATTGTGAGGAAGTTTGATTCAAAATAGTTATTACTATGTAAACATTGCCCATCTGTTTTACTAATTTACTATTTCTTAATATTTCAGTATTTTCAATGAAGAAAAGTTCATATGACTTGTAATAGCGCCAGTTGAAGTCTGTATTTGTTTAATTTTTATTATTTAATTATTAGCTAATTTTTATGAGATATATATTTTCATTAATATATATATATATATATATATATATATATATATATATATATATATGTTAATATATATGAATCATGTAAAATTTATCATTAACAAAATAAATTTTATATTCAGTAATATGGAATAAACATTTTCATTTTGTCCCTACACTAAATTAAAATCAAATAAATATAAAAAAAATAGTAACATTAATTAAAAGTCCTATATATTTATGTAAGTATAAGTTATTACTAATTATTGGAAATGTTATTCACACTCTTTTACATTTTTTAGTTATAATATTATGAATTCTCATAGTTATTACATTAATTATTTCTATCTTTTATCTTTCCTTATATTAACTTTCGACCAATAATTTTACATATGGTTATACCGCTCCTATATATGTGATAACACAGTGTTGTTATTTTTCCTTTGACGAATTATGCTTGGTTGAATAAATTGAAAATTGTGTACAAGTTTATGAACCATATCTTTGTTGCGTGTAAGATAAATAGGTGATTATATATATATGATTTCACATATAGAATATATTATTTAATTTTAACTTTAGTTTTTCGGTAAAAAAGAAGAAACATTTCTCAGCTAACTATGAGAAGTCAGATAACTATCTTTCATTTATGTACACAATCAATCGAGAAGTCAAATATGAGAGCCAACAAAAAGAACGTCATCTATTGTGTTATAACTTATAAAATAAAAATTAGGGAAAATGCATATGTACCCCCACAACCTATGCCCAAAATCCCTAAGACACACCTAACCTTTACTAAGGTCCTATTACACCCCCCCCCCGAACTTATTTTATATATAATTTTCTACCCCTTTTCGGCCTACGTGGCACTATCTTGTGGGCCCAATGCGTGTTGACAATTTTTTCAAAGATAGTGCCCACGTAGGCCGAAAAAGGGTAGAAAATTATATATGAAATAAGTTCAGGGGGTGGGGGTACTTATGCAGTTTCCCTAAAAATTAATATACAAAAATAGTTCTAAAAAATAAAATGTTGTCGTTCTCAACATGTTCATATGACATCTAAACAGATTAAGTGGAATACACATGCAAAACACATCTAGTTAGGTGATAATAAAAATACAAACAAATATCGTATATAAAGTAATATTGGTGAGATATGAATAATTACATGATTGAACCTCATCAAATTGAAAAAAATATATACATTATTGCATTTAACTAATAAATTTTTTCATTGACCATCTTCATAGGTTCATGTGAATAAGATATATATATGATGATCCACATTGAACATTCACAAAAGAATCTACAATATTATTTTGTGCAAACCTTATTATTCAAATCTTCGCTTAAAATTTCTGAATTGATAATCACGTGCAACGCATGTGTCCAAAAACTAGTGTGTGTATATATATATAAGAAGATTATTTTTATTATTCATGTATTTTTATTTATTTTATCTAGTAAATTTTGTCTTTAAAATGTTTGAATATTATGTCAATGAGCTGATTTTTCTTTTGGATTTGGATGATTAAAATGTGGGAAAAAATAAGTAGACATTTTTTTTAATTATAAATAATTACATATATATGGTCGTATTCGGTGAATAACAATTATGACATATTTAGTATTTACTTTTATAGCCATTTTACATTTTGAATAGATCGTGTGTAAGATATAGTAGAGATTCAAGGTACCACAAACTCTACAGTTCCTTTATTTAATGTAACAATAACAACCTTTTATAAGAATTCTAATACATCGAAAATCTCTTCCTTCTACAAATCAACCGAACGATTGTTTACTATAGATTATATTTTTTTTCCTCAAACTGAAAATTACTCATATTAACCACATCTAAATTTTTGACATGGAAGAAGAAATTGTAGTTTTGGTTAAACACAACGGTGGATGGGATAGCGAACACAATTTCATAGTTGATGGCGCGACACTAAAAGAAAGTTCCAATTTGGATACCATTCTTTATGAAATAACGAAGATACTTGGTATTTATGATGTTATGGATACAATTGAAATTAAATATTTCATGAAGCTGAATTATACTCTAATGAAGATATACAGTGATCGGAGTTTGAGATGGTACTTGGAATTTGAAGGAAAACAGTTCCTTCATTGATTTTCCTCTATGTATAACATTGAAGGAGAAAAAATGTGACGAAATTTTTTCAAATTCGAATCCTCACAATTCAACTTCAAATTCTACCCAGGATATGCAATTGGTAGAACATGTTGAACTCACTCAAGCACTTATGCCAGTAGATGGAAACTACTCACGTGATGAAATAGAAATTGATGAAGACAATATAATGGACAACAGATTTCATAAATACATTAAAAAGGTTAGTTGTATATGAACAAGGGGATACTCCAAGATGATGTAAATCACATTGCCATCAAAGAGAATTTTCAATTCAAACTTGAGCGTTCAAGTTCGACGGGGTAATATATGAACTTCAACTAATGGTAATTTTTTTTTTATAAGTTGGTGTCAAATTCATATTATTATTGTAATGACCTGCTCCCGTCGTTATAGAAAAGCCAATGGGGGGAAATTTTAGGCCGGAAAACTTTTTCATAGTAACTTGAGAATTCCTAACCTAGTCCAGATTTGGACTAATTCGGAGTCAGTGAAGTCTATGGAAATCGTGTAGCAGATGAGAGGTCTAATAACATATGTGATTACATGAGTGGATAGCTAAGACGTTAAGGAACTCATACAACTTTACGGAATTACTGTATCAGGTTACTAAAATGGTCATAAATTTTTACTCGAAACTTGAATTGACCCAAAATTGGTGGCATTGGAAAGAAAATTCAAATACCTTGAATTTGATAAGTTATGGGTCACGTAACTCTTTATATTCTAAGATATATGATCATTTGAGGTTGACCCTAGTAGAATCTTACATCTAAAATTAATCGGTAAGGAAACATTCAACTCAACTTTGTGCTAGGAGATTCTAGTGATCTTAATTCATATCCAAATTCATTCCCACACTAATGAATTGAACTTAACAACTAAGAAAATTAAGATTCACTTAGTACGATGTTATACGCAATTCAAGAATGGTTAGGAGCTTAACTTAGAATATTCTTTTTGGGTGTTACATTATAATTCCAGTTAATTGTCAAAAGAGTCTCAAAATGACATAACATGTCTTGTTTGAGGTGTTTAAAATAAATAAGGTCTAGTTAAAGTGTCTAGAAAAAATTGGTGCCAACTTTAAGAGATTGACGATGGATTCTGCCTTAATAGAAAATTACAAATGATCGAGTTTCTAGGGTTACTTACCAATATATATAGGCAACAAAAAGTATTTTTAATAAAATGATCATATGTATATGTAATGTATCGATATTTTATAATTGTGTATATATGGTGTATAACTATGTATCAAATATGTATATACATCTATATTCATTTTTTATACAGTAAAGTATACATTGCATATCAATGTTTTTCAATCCTAACCAACTCAAATCTCCTCTAAACAGTCCCAAAATTTTGATATGAGCTCGTCTCAATGTTTTGAGTCTTTTGAAATATTATTAACTTGACATGATTCACATTTGCGCAGGGCCGTCTTAACCCCTAGGCTACTAAAGTCATCGCTTGGGGCCTTTTATTTTTGGGGGACCCCCATTTAAAAAAAAATAGTTACTTATAAATGTTATTTTAAAAAAAAAATTTATATGTACTATGAGTGCTATGATTTCTACCAAGGAAATTGCATATGAGATGTAGAACTTGAATTTCATAAGAACCAATTGAGATGAATATAGAACCTGAATTTCGTAAGAATCAATTGAACCAAATGCAAATATTTTTGGCTTCTTGTTTAGTGGTAAATTGAGATCACTAGATGATGAGAATTTAAAAAAGTCATTATCTTAACCTTGAACTTTCTTTAACACATAATAGTTATTCTGATATTGAGGGTTTAGATTAATGAATAAAAAGTGTTAAGAGAAATAATACAAGTAGAAGATAATGATATAATAAAATACTCAATCAAATAAAAAGACTTGATTCTTTTCCAAATTCACACATTCCTTATAGAATAATGTTAACAATTCCTATAACTATTGTCTCAGCTGAATGAAGTTTTTCGAAACTAAAATTGATTAAATCTTATTTAAGATCAGCAATGTCTCAAGAGAGTTGATTGAATGGATTAGCTATATTATCAACTGAAAAGGAATTATTAAAGCAAATCAAGTATAAAACAGTAACTAATGACTTCACATGAATTTTTTTTTAGAAAAGTAGATTTTAAATAAAAGTAGAGACAATGACCAAATTCCACCCTAACCTATATTCGGATTTCCAACTACACACTTCAATTTCACGGGGGTCCTATCACCCCCTTGAATTGTTTAAAATTGAAATTATTATCTCCCCAAATGCTTACCTTGCAAAGTGAGTGTATTTCACTCTCTCAAAGAGAGTGAAGCCCAAAATCAAATATTAAAATATTATTTCTAATATTTTTTTTTAATATATGTAACTTTATTTTCTTTTTTCTTTTTTCTTTTTTTCCTAATTTTTTTTATCTCTTTTAATTTGGTTTCTTCTTTGTAGTAACTTGATACAACATCTATGGCAAGCACCAGATTTCATCATCATTCACCATTTTGAAATCATCATCATCACTACGTCAATTGATACACTACAAATCATATATAGCAATTTCACCCACCACTCTCCACAATCAAGAATTATGTACCTAAAATCTTTCAAATCAAAGTAAAATTAAACTTGAATAAGGACACCCAACTGATTTTCTTCAATAAACTTTGAATACTAAGAAATTTTTGATCCTATATTCAATACTCAACAAACCCATAGAAATTTTCCTCAACTGATTTCAATAACTGTCATTTTTCTGCAAATCTGAAAAATGTATCACCCGTTCTTCATCTTCTTTGTCCCATTGCTATGAGAATTTGATGTAAAAACACTCTAAATCTTCTCAAAATCGAACTAAATTTTAGACAAGCTTTTCTCGACGTTTTGATTCTTTTGATATATTATCCACTCAAAACGGAGCTCATTTATGGCAAATCAAATTTTGAACTCAAGCTTTTGAACTATATTTAACGGAGGTTTCAAGTTGGTGCTTCACATTAGAGAAAATACATAATTATCCCATTAAAGTAAGACATGTGTTTTAAAAAGACACTTGAACTTTGTAGGTGTAATGACCCTCCAGGTCATTTTTAAATTAAAGAATTCATTTCATCGTTTAGAGCGTTCCTATAGCGACCCCAAGTCATTTATGACTTGCTGGCACTGACTGTTCGGTCGCCTGGTCGTTCGCTTGGGTTTTAGGCCCGTTCTCCTGTTTTGGAGATTTTTATAACTTGAAAAGTTGACTTTGGTCAACCTTCTTGGAAGACGTGCTCAGATGAAAATTCGGGCAGCTAGGTTAGCTTCGGAAGATCGATTTTGGTCTGGAACGACCCTTTGTTCACTTCGCGAGACTTTAGATAGCAGTTGTGGAATCTGGCTCAAAATGATACTGGGTGTGGGACCCACTTTTCGTCGATGCGAGCTCCAAATGGAAATTTCGCCTTCACCGTTGAGTCCGAAATATCGTTTCCAATCAGATTCCATATAAGGTTTGTATTTTCCGACTCGAACGAGTCGAAAAACATCGAAATTTAAGTTTGAAGGGTTGTAGAATTTTTGACGCGGCGGTGACGTGGCAGATCCACGTGACGACACGTGGCAGGGGAGTGAAATCTGGAAATTTCCAGATTTTAAAAACGAATTTTGTCCACATTTTTCATCCAACTTCAACTTGAGATTAATCCTTCATTTGAGTCCAAATTAAGTGATTCAAAGGCAAACTTCAAGAGAATTTCGAGGGGAATCTAGCGGTGATCTCGGAAACGCGAGGAGGCTTCGTTTGAGGTAAGAAATCAATTTTAGCCACTGCCAGTGTGATTTCCGGATGGTTTTGTTATTGAATTTTGAAATGTGAGATCTTGATCATCGTAAGTCCGTTTTAAGTCATTCTTGGGGCTAACTTGTAGATTTTTTCGCAAGGATCGTCGTGGTATAATCTGTTTGGGTTGAAAGGGTCTCGTTTTCCGAAAATTGGTGATCAAGGGCTGCCCTTTTTATTTATTGTGGCTGATTTGCGGTGTTGTAGGCATCTCGTTTGTGCTAAAATTTTGGGGTATTAGTTTAGTAAGGTAGTTGGGACGTTTCCACGGATTCGATTTTGAGATTCTAAGTGTGGGCCCCACAATCCCGTTTTAGACCCGATTTTGGGTCCGTCTCCGAAAAATATAATTTTAGTGTCAATATATTCGTAATGACAAGGTGATTAACCTTTTGTTAGTGGGGAAGCATTTGGAGACCGTTCGGAGAGGAAAAGATTCGGTCCCGTGAGTTGGAGCACGCGTGATCGGCTTTCAGGTAGGCTATGGTTTTCTCTCGTGAGATTGAGCATGTTTAGGCATTTGTTTATTGATTTGCTTGAGTATGGAGGGGTTCGGGTGTCGAGCATGCTAAATTTCTATAATTCCTGCCTTAGACCTTATTTCGGGGAAGTGTTGGATTATGACAGCATGTCTCTTGATATTATTGAATATCCATATCCGGTGGTGTATATGATAATATTGAACTGAAGTATGTTTGGCCTTAGTCTAGGCTTAGGCTAGTGTTGCCATAGACTTGCGAGATTTCGGATGTCGTTGGGCAGTAGAACTTTTCCGACGTCGTTTCGGACGGTCAGCTCCTTGTAGACTGATATAGCAGATGTGAGTCTGATAGTCGGTAACTCAGCTTATGACCTTGTATCCATAATGCCCTGCTTTTCTATTAGCTACGTGCAGGTTAGAGTCCGTGGTCGACTTACTTATGTCCGAGGCTTAGCTACGGTGCCCGGTTAGAGTCCGTGGTCCGGCTTACCCGTGATCTGGTTTTGGCTACGTGCCGGTTCGAGTCCGTGGTCAGCCCCCACCCGTGCCCGACCTTTGGCTACAGCACCCGGTTCGAGTCCGTGGTCCGGCCCATATAGGTTGACTCATTAGCTATAGTACCGGTTCGAGTCCGTGGTCCGGCTTGCACGTGGTGTATTCCCAATCCCTCACTAAAGCTTGATTTAGTCTTGATTACTCTCATCTATAGGTTGAGGTTTTGGAGGTTGGAGAGATTAGGTTAAAGTCCAGGGACGTAATGAGATACGGAATATGATTGGGAATGGTTCAGGTTAAAAGTCCGGAAATTGCTAATATTGTGATAGACCTTCTACCTCCATTATTTTACTTCAAGCTGCGGTCCATCTCGCCGGGCTTATGGGGGTCCGTGCGGTGGTTTCTTTTATTGTGCACGAGCGTACCCCGTCGGGTTTATGGGAGCCGGCGGAGTTAGTTAGATTGCTTGTCTTTGTTGCTTGTACGCTCGTGTACATACCCCATTTACTACTCTTTGCACTTGATGTGACCCTTTGTTTGCATTTCAATTTACTTTTGCTTATCTTGCTCGGTCGGCCGATGATGCCCTACCGGGTTTTGTTGTTTTGGTACTCATGCTACGCTCTGCATCTATTTTGTGATGCGGGTCCGAGTACTAGTAGCCGGCGTTGATCGAGCTTGGAGTAGACTTATCCGGAGACGGGGGTGAGCACACGGCGTTTTGTACTATTTCGGTCTCCATCGTATATATAGACTTGTCTTTTTCCTTTCGAGGCAGTCCAGTCTCGTTGTCCGGTTTTTAGGACTTGTACTCATTTTGTAGTAGCTCGTACTAGTGACTTCCGGGTTACAGGAGGGATCTTTATTTGTATATATGTTTTTGGTTTGTGTCCTTTGTTTATATTGTTATTTGCCTACTCTTGTTTAATTTCTACCCTCGGACCCATTACTTGTTGTTTCGGGTTACGGGTTGGTTTACCCTTTGGTGGGTTATAGTAGGTGCCATCATGACTTGATAAATCGGGTCGTGACAAAATTGGTATCGAGCCCGGGTTCGTCGGTCTCATTTGTGCAGCTAACGTCTAGTAGAGTCTGCGGATCGGTACGGAGACGTCCGTTACTTATCTTCGGGAGGCTACGGGATGTCTTTAGGAACGTGTCGCTTTTGCATCTTTGTCGTGCATTGTATGTCTTATCGGTTTCTGAAATTTTACTTGTACCACTCTTTATAGGGATGGCTCGCACGCGTGGTAGGGCCCCGGCTAGGGGTAGAGGCCGACCTCGAGGTCGTGCCGAGCTACGGCACCGGCCCGGGACCGGGAGGGCGTCATGCCACTACGGGAGCAGAAAATGCTCGGTGTGTTCGTTAGACTATCCCCGCCGAGGTTTTCTGCGGCAGTGGGGGAGGATGCCCACGAGTTTCTAGTTACTTCCCGCGAGCGGCTACACACTTTGGGTTTAGTGGAGTCGAGAGGGCGGACTTCACCGCTTACCGCTTAGACGGTCCCGCCGGGCGGTGGTGGCGTACATACTTAGAGACCGGGCCGGTGGGTCTCCACCGGTCACATGGACTGAGTTTTCGAGGCCTTCTTGGCCCGATTTATTCCCAGGGGAGCATCGAGAGATCGGCTCGGAGATCGGTTTGCTCGGTTAGAGCGGGGGCTCCATGACAAGATCGAGTATGAGGCCCGATTCCACGAGCTCTCCCGGGCACGCCGCCATGATATTACCTACCGAGGAGGAGAGGGTTCGTTGTTTTGTTCGGGGTTTGAGACTACGATTTGCGGATTGAGACTCGAGTCTTTAGTCTCGCGGCCGCTCATTTCTAGATGTAGTGGACCATGCCCGCACTATCGAGCAGCTCCGTCGCGAGGCCCAAGAGGGCGGCGGAAGAGACCTAGACAGGGGAGGATAGCTATGATAGGCGCCGTTTGGTTAGAGAGTCTTATGATAGATCCCGAGAGGTTTCGGTCGGGTCGGTCTAGTAGCCCCTTTCGAGCTGCTCTCCGGAGCATCGAGAGGGTGATCGCACCGCCATATTGGTTTTAGTGCCGGTCTAGTCGAGGCCGAGATAGTTCACGAGATGGGTTCTTCGGCCGGGGTAGCCGACCTCCGGCTCTCGGTCGACGGTCCCGGGGGTGTTATGAGTGTGGGGATTTAGATCATTGGGCCGCGAGTGTCCCCATCGCAGTTAGCCTTACCCGCTCCACGAGCGATCGAGGCATGCGCCGGACCTCCAGCTAGAGGCGAGAGGCCGGGGACGGGACCGTAGGGGAGGTCACCGGGGTATACGGGGTGGTCCCAGAGGAGGCGATTAGGGCGGCCGTGCACGGGGTAGGGGAGTCCGGGCCCACTTTTATGCGGCTTCGGCTAGAGCGGATGCGGAGGCCTCGGACGATGTGATCACACGGTGTTATTATGCCGGCGGCCCGCCTTGGCTTTATTTGATCCGGGCTCTACTTTTCGTATGTTTCGTCTACTATGCCTCTCGATTGAGTTTGATGTCCGAGCCTCGGTAGCGCCGTTGCGTGTGTCGACCCCCGTGGGTGAGTCTTTAGTAGTGGATCGGGTATTTCGATCTTGCTTAGTTACTATCCGGGCGTGACACTAGGGCTGACCTTATATTGCTTGACATGGTTGATTTTGATGTGATTCTGGGCATGGATTGGTTATCCCCTTATCATATTTGTTTTAGATTGCTTTTCTAAGACTGTTACCTTAGCTATTCCCGGTATTCCTCCGGTGGTGTGGCAGGGATCTCGTAGTAGCACACCAGTTGGGGTTATCTCTTTTATTCGTGCTAGGAGGCTAGTGGCTAGCGGATGCTTATCATATTTGGCCTATGTACGTGATGTGAGTAGGGAGGTTTCTTCGGTTGAGTCAGTTCACGTTGTTCGTGACTTCATAGATGTGTTTCCTCTTGATCTACCCGGCCTACCCCCAGTGTGATGTTGATTTTCGATTGAGCTTGAGGCAGTACTCGCCCTATTTCTATTCCGCCATATCGGATGGCTCTGCCGCAGCTCAAGGAGCTCGGTGTTCAGCCGGGATCTCTTGGGTAAGGGATTCATTCGGCCTAGTGTATCGCCTTGGGGTGCCCAGGTCTCTTCGTGAAGAAGAAGGACGGTACTATGCGATGTGTATTGACTATAGGCGGCTGAACAAGGTGACGGTGAAAACCGTTACCCCATGCCTCGTATTGATGATTTATTTGATCAGCCCGGTGCCGTGGTATTTTCTAAGATTGATTTAAGATCCGGCTACCACCGGTTGAGGATTAGGGCGGCGGACGTCCCTAAGACCGCATTTAGGACTCGTTATGGCCATTATGAGTTCTTGGTGATGTCGTTTGGGTTGACTAATGCCCCTGCCGCCTTCATGGACTTGATGACACGTGTGTTCAGGCCATACCTTGATTTATTTGTCATTGTCTTCATTGATGACATCCTGGTATACTCGCGGAGCCGGAATGAGCATGAGCAACATTTGAGGATAGTGCTCCAGACTTTGAGAGATCAGCGGCTTTATGCCAATGTCTCAAAGTGCGAGTTTTGGCTTGAGTCTCGTAGCCTTCTTGGGGCACGTGGTGTCCAAGGAGGGTATTAGGGTTGATCCGGCGAAGGTGAGGCTATTCGTGATTGGCACAGGCCCACCTCTCGTGATCGAGATTCGTAGCTTAGTCGGATTGGCGAGGCTACTATAGGCGTTTTGTTGAGGATTTTCTACTATAGCAGCGCCTTTGACGCGGTTGACTCGCCAGGATGTTTCCTTTGTTTGGTCGAGGAGTGTGAGGCGAGCTTTTTGAGGCTCAAGGAGTTATTGACCACCGCTCCTATATTGACTCTTCCGGTTGAGGGCGAGAGGCTTCACGGTATATTGTGACGCATCCCGGCGTTGGTTTGGGTTGTGTATTGATGCGGGGGTAGGGTTATTTCTTATGCGTCGAGGCGGCTTAAGATTCATGAGCGCAACTACCCCACCCATGACTTAGAGTTGGTGGCGGTGGTTTTTGCACTTAAGATTTGGAGACATCGTCCGGTTGAGGAGGTTATCTCGGGAGATCGAGCATGAGATGCGGGCACGGTTCCCCGACTTTTTGAGCATTCAGTACTTCTTGACTCTTACTTTCGCGGACGAAAGTTCTTTTAGTAGTGGATATTGTAATGACCCTCCAGTCATTTTTAAATTAAAGAATTCATTTCATCGTTTAGAGCGTTCCTATAGCGACCCCAAGTCATTTATGACTTGCCGGCACCTTGGCTTGTTCCGTCGCGGTCGTTCGCTTGGGTTTTAGGCCCGTTCTCCTGTTTTGGAGATTTTTATAACTTGAAAAGTTGACTTTGGTCAACCTTCTTGGAAGACGTGCTCGATGAAAATTCGGGCAGCTAGGTTAGCTTCGGAAGATCGATTTTGGTCGGAACGACCCTTTGTTCACTTCGCGAGACTTTAGATAGCGGTTGTGGAATCGGCTCAAAATGATACCGGTGTGGGACCCACTTTTCGTCGATGCGAGCTCCAAATGGAAATTTCGCCTTCACCGTTGAGTCCGAAATATCGTTTCCAATCAGATTCCATATAAGGTTTGTATTTTTCCGACTCGAACGAGTCCGAAACATCGAAATTTAAGTTTGAAGGGTTGTAGAATTTTTGACGCGGCGGTGACGTGGCAGATCCACGTGACGACACGTGGCAGGGGAGTGAAATCTGGAAATTTCCAGATTTTAAAAACGAATTTTGTCCACATTTTTCATCCAACTTCAACTTGAGATTAATCCTTCATTTTGAGTCCAAATTAAGTGATTCAAAAGGCAAACTTCAAGAGAATTTCGAGGGAATCTAGCGGTGATCTCGGAAACGCGGGGGGAGGCTTCGTTTGAGGTAAGAAATCAATTTTAGCCACTGCCAGTGTGATTTCCGGATGGTTTTGTTATTGAATTTTGAAATGTGAGATCTTGATCATCGTAAGTCCGTTTTAAGTCATTCTTGGGGCTAACTTGTAGATTTTTTTCGCAAGGATCGTCGTGGTATAATCTGTTTGGGTTGAAAGGGTCTCGTTTTTCCGAAAATTGGTGATCAAGGGGCTGCCCTTTTTATTTATTGTGGCTGATTTGCGGTGTTGTAGGCATCTGTTTGTGCTAAAATTTTGGGGTATTAGTTTAGTAAGGTAGTTGGGACGTTTCCACGGATTCGATTTTGAGATTCTAAGTGTGGGCCCCACAATCCCGTTTTAGACCCGATTTTGGGTCCGTCTCCGAAAAATATAATTTTAGTGTCAATATATTCGTAATGACAAGGTGATTAACCTTTTGTTAGTGGGGAAGCATTTGGAGACCGTTCGGAGAGGAAAGATTCGGCACCGTGAGTTGGAGCACGCGTGATCGGCTTTCAGGTAGGCTATGGTTTTCTCTCGTGAGATTGAGCATGTTTAGGCAATTGTTTATTGATTTGCTTGAGTATGGAGGGGTTCGGGTGTCGAGCATGCTAAATTTCCATAATTCCCGCCTTAGACCTTATTTCGGGAAAGTGTTGGATTATGACAAACATGTCTCTTGATATTATTGAATATCCATATCTCGGTGGTGTATATGATAATATTGAACTGAAGTATGTTTGGCCTTAGTCTAGGCTTAGACTAGTGTTGCCATAGACTTGCGAGATTTCGGATGTCGTTGGGCGGTAGAACTTTTCCGACGTCGTTTCGTACGGTCGGCTTCTTGTAGGCGATATAGCATTTGAGTCGATAGTCGGTAACTCGGCTTATGACCTTGTATCCATAATGCCCTGCTTTTCTATTAGCTACGCACCCGGTTAGAGTCCGTGGTCCGGCTTACTTATGTCCGGGCTTAGCTACGGTGCCAGGTTAGAGTCCGTGGTCCGCTTACCCGTGATCCGGTTTTGGCTACGCACCCCGGTTCGTGTCCGTGGTCCAGCCCACCCGTGCCCGACCTTTGGCTACAGCACCCGGTTCGAGTCCGTGGTCCAGCCCATATAGGTTGACTCATTAGCTATAGTACCCGGTTCGAGTCCGTGGTCCAGCTTGCACGTGGTGTATTCCCAATCCCTCACTAAAGCTTCAGTTTAGTCTTGATTACTCTCATCTATAGGTTGAGGTTTTGGAGGTTGGAGAGATTCCCGGTTAAAGTCGGGACGTAATGAGATACGGAATATGATTGGGAATGGTTCGGTTAAAAGTCAGGAAATTGGTAATATTGTGATAGACCTTCTAGCTCCATTAAGGTGGTTTCTTTTATTGTGCACGAGCGTACCCGTCGGGTTTATGGGAGCCCGGCGGAGTTAGTTAGATTGCTTGTCTTTGTTGCTTGTACGCTCGTGTACATACCCCCATTTACTACTCTTTGCACTTGATGTGACCCTTTGTTTGCATTTCAATTTACTTTTGCTTATCTTGCTCAGTCGGCCGATGATGCCTACTGGGTACACGTTGTTTTGGTACTCATGCTACGCTCCGCATCTATTTTGTGATGCGCAGTCCGAGTACTAGTAGCCGGCGTTGATCGAGCTTGGAGTAGACTTATCCGGAGACGGGGGTGAGCACACGACGTTTTGTACTATTTCGGTCTCCATCTCGTATATATAGACTTGTCTTTTTCCTTTCGAGACGAGTCCAGTCTCTGTTGTCCGGTTTTAGGACTTGTACTCATTTTGTAGTAGCTCTGTACTAGTGACTTCCAGCTTCTGGGAGGTATCTTTATTTGTATATATGTTTTTGGTTTGTGTCCGCCTATTTATATTGTTATTTGCCTACTCTTGTTTAATTTCTACCCTCAGACCCATTACTTGTTGTTTCGGGTTACGGGTTGGTTTACCTGCTGGTGGGTTATAGTAGGTGCCATCATGACTTGATAAATCGGGTCGTGACAGTAGGGGTCCTATTACCCCCTTATTCTTATTTAGAATGAATTTATTGTCCCATTACGTGCCTACGTGGCATGTAGAGTGTAGTTCACTCTCTAGTAGAGAGTGAGCTAAACCAAAAAGTAAATAAATATTTATTTAAGCATTTATTTAATTAGAAGTATTATTATTTTTCTTTTTTTTTAGTTATTTTACTATACTTTCTCAATTATTTAATTTTGTTATCTTCTTCCCCAAAATTTTCAAAGAACAAACTACCTCTTCTCTATATTCTTCAACTTACAAGACCCATTTACTTCACTCATTTATTTCCTTGTCTTCTTGCTTCTCTTTGTTCCTTTTTCTTCTTTTTCCCATATTTTTTTCTTTCAAAATAGTAATAATTGTAAACCTCCTTGATAACATTGTTTCTTTTTTTTAAAAATAAAATAAATTGTTATGTAGTTCTTTAGCATGTAAATAAGGAAATTTTTTCGATTTGAGAGTATTATAGAATTCCATTACCTTCATCATAATGGTGTTCCGCTGCATAATTGTTGTAATTTTGAAAATGAGATGGTAGATTTGAGGTGATTACTAATTTTCAATTTATAATTTGTTAGTAATTTTATTTTTGATTTAACAATAATTTGATGATATTAATGGTGGAGATGGTATTATAATAGTGATGCGATGAAGACTACTCTGGATAATTGATGAAGATGACAGCTACGTAGAGGATTTTGGTGATGGCAGCTAGAAGGACTGAAGAAGAGCAGAGGAGGGTAATGAAGAAGAAGAAAGAGAAAAAGAAAAAGAAAAAGAAAAAGAAAATGAAGTTCATAAAATAAGAAAAAACAAAAATGAAAATAAAGATTAAAAGTTAAAATTAACACATGGCAGATTATAACTGTTGCGTGATTGCACTTCTTTTCTTGCAATTGAGGGTGGTTGAAAAATGGGATGTTTACAACACTTTAAAATTGTTTAAGGGGGTAGTAGGACCCCCGCAAAGTTCAAGTGTCTTTTCAAAAAATAGGTCTTACTTTAATGGGATAATTATGTAATTTTCCCATTTTAAACTATGAGTTGAAGTTTTCAACCATACACAACTCTTCCAACCATCAACGAATGCTACTCCCAAATCATGAATACAGATCCAATAATTTCATATGGAAGCCCATCGATTTCCAGGGAATTTCGGCGTTCTTCAAATCTAAAAATCTTGGCCATGAACTCAGTCAAACTCAATATATTTATCTTAAAATAATTACCAACCATCTATGTTATCAACAAGTTCCAAATTTGAAGATCCAAAATACATTTCTACATTGTGACCTTTAACAAGGTATTAAAACAATAAATCATAAAAGAAAAAGAATAAAAAGAAGTTTTAATAAAATTTCCACGTGTGAGTTTCACCAGCCATTTAATGTGGTTGTGATGTTATAAGGGTGTAGTAATATAAAATTTAAACAGTTCAAGGGGGTGATAGGGACCCCATGAAATTGAAGTGTAAAGTTGGAAATCTGAAGATAGATTAGGGGGGCATTTGACCATTTTCTCAATAAAAGTATATATGATGCAAAAAAAATATTAGAGCCCCTCCATTAAGTTTGGCCTAAGTTTCACTTTAGGCCCCTAATCTTGTTGAGTAGATCCTATTTATTTCATCAATGATACCTAGAATCCTCCAAGAAGGCTTACAAATTTTATTGATCATTTGAATCGCTATCATGGAATCCAACCCAACTTCTAGAGCCTCGAACAGTTGATTAGAGCACCATGAATACCAATTAAATTTGCTTGAGCTTCACTATAATTGTTAGTGCAGAACTGTGTAGGATATGACTGTGCACAAACTTTAAGAAATATAAATCAACATTGCAATATTATTTTTCAAAAAAATTATGTTCTTTTGGAATTTTTTTTATCAAATAACTTGGAAAATAAAATTAATTATTGTAAATTAAATGGGATGATTTTCCCTGCCGTCATAAAAAGAGACACGATTTTCCCATCCAAAACTATACTACCACAAGTGAACACACAAAGTAAAAGTGTTATTTCATGTGAGAGCTTATTTTCTTAAACTAAATTTGAACTTTGCCCTGCGTTAGCTATACTGTTTTATTTAAAAAAAATCAAAATTAATATTTTGTGCTGCCCTATTTTAACCCCTCCCCCTCCATTTAAATATTTTCCTACCCCACCTTATAATGGTGTGCCCTGTCCCACCATTTTTTGGTCCAATTGTCACACCTAACAATGAATAGGACGATATGAGAACCCAATTTATTAGTCACTTCATTTGAAAGATTATGTAAAAATAGCGAAAAAGTTTTTTAAAAAAACGCTTGGGTAATTACTTGGATTGTTGTGTACTAATTGTTATATCCTTTCCACATGGACAATGACTTGGAACATTGTTTTAACGTGTAATTTCTTGTTTTCATAATTACAAAACAAAAAAATCATGATACAATCAAGACTTTAAAAACGTTAGTTCAACAATATGACTCACCGGTCCTTCATGAAAGTGCAAGAGAGGGGTGAATTGCTAATTTTTTTTTATTTTCTTCTTGAGTAGTCGACTTAAGGTGTTTCTTAGTCGACTGTAGATAGCAGAGAAGTATAATTAAAAATTGGAAAGTAAAATTGACACATGAAAGTTTTTATACTGGTTGGGATCCAATGTGGATCTTACGTCCAGTCCCCTTGGGTTGCAAGGGTGTTCTCTTCACGCCTTTGTAACCTTTGGTGTGAGTATGGAGAAGAGTGTAGACTGATTACACTCAGTGATTAGTTTCACTCTTTTTTTTCTGATACAAAAGCCTTACCAACAATATTTTTCTCTCCTCTCTTTTTTGTTTACACAGTAGAACTAAGTAATACAGTGTTTGTTAAAAGTAGAGTAGAGAATGTGAGATGATTTAGACTTCTTGTACAATTGCTTCCAGCAATCGACCCTTCATTTATAGTGTTGGGAGTCTTGAATCTTTCCTATGAAGACATGGCAATCTAAGAGATTTTGATCCTTGGAAAAGAAGACAAGGTATCCTTATTTTCCAAGAATAAAGCTCAAGGATGATTTTTAGTCTCGATTCTTTTGCATCTTCCTTGATTGAGTATTGATTGTAGCCATTGAATTCTTCAGTTTAGCGTTGAAACTTTAGCTTTCTTAATTGAGTGTATGTTTGACATCTTCAGTCTTCCTTGATTGAATATTGATTGGAATGTAGCCGTTGTATCCATCAGTGTTTGGATGTTGAGATATTCATCTTTCCTTGATTAGCTTCGTTTGTGATATGTGCTTTCTATGGATCTTAGTTTGGACAGTTCCTTGACTCAAGATCTTCCTTGATTGGCACCTTTTGTGATCTATGATTTCTGAGGATCTTCATTTGGATCCTTGATTGATATTTTATCAATTTGGATCCTTGATTAATTCTTGATTCTTTCCTTTTTGATGACGATGGGATCCATGATTAATTCTTGATTCTTTCCTTTTTCATGACAATTATTGTCCTGAAAAAATAGGTTGTTTATCATTAAAACTTTACACTAACAATCTCCCTCTTTTTGATAATGACAATATGTAGTAGAGACACTTCCCTATTATAGTCGGCTTATTGAGTGGATGTTGGATTTGCTCCCCCTGAATGCAATGAATGGTAGTTGACTGGTGGAGTTGAGTTAGTAACTTGTTCACCCTAATGTATGCGAGACTATTCTTTGCTATGTAGAGTACTCCAGTGTTCTTTTTAGCTAGTTAGTGCATAATAAAATAGGCAAAACAATAATAATTCCCCCCCCCCCCCCCCCTTTGGCATCAGTAATGAGGAAAGAACATAGAGTTTAATAAAATGTTAACCAGCAAATAGTCTTAAGATGAGCTACACAGCCCAAAACACACCAAAGTAGCAATCCAAAAGCAGAAATAATAGAGATATTAATGAGGACACAGGAAATATATGGAAAACATAGAGACAATTAATGCAGACAATAATATCAGTAATTTAAGGGATTCTCAATAATATTCAAAGATTTATGAAGAGAACAAAATCTTTCCTCTATAAGGGGTTTTGTAAAAATATCAGGTAGTTGAAAATCAATAGTAATAAAGAAAATTCAATATCACTTTTTAAAACATGATCTCTAATAAAATGATGTTTGATATCAATATGCTTAGCTAGAGAAGGATGCACATAATTTTTTGACAGACAAAAAGCACTAGAATTATCACAAATAATGTTAACATGTTTAAAGGATAAATCATAATCACTTAATTGATGAACCATCCATAGAATTTGAGCACAACATTGACTAATGACAATATATTCAGCCTCTGTAGGAGAGAGAGAGAGAGAGAGAGAGAGAGACAGAGCCCTATTTTTTTACTGTTCCAGGAAACCAATGATTTTCCCAGAATTTGACATGTACCACTAGTACTTTTCCTGTCATCTTTATCACATGCATAGTCAGTGTCAGAAAATCCTTCGAGAAATAATTTCTTCTCTTTTTGATACCATAAACCAAAGGAAGATTGTTCCCACTAAATAACGAATAATATGCTTTACTGCAGTTAGCTAGGATTCTTTAGGAGAAGATCGAAATCAAGCACATTTGCATACACTAAAGATGATGTCCGGTCGGCTGGCACTAAGATAGAGTAAAGACTCAATCATACCTCTATACTTAGTCTCATTGATTGTCTTACGTTAATCATCTTTGTCAAGAGAACAAGTGGAAATCATGGGAGTGCCTAATGACTTGGAGTTCTCCCTGCCAAATTTTTGAATGAGTTCTTTGCAATATTTGGTTTGATAGAGGAATGTACGTTTCTCAGATTGATAGATTTGTAGTCCGAGGAAAAGATTAATTTGCCTATCATACTCATTTCGAATTCACTTTGCATAAGTACGGAAAATTCTTCACATAAGGAGATATTAGCACTTTATGTCATCAACATAAATTTGAATAATAAGATTCTCAGAGGAGGATCTTTTAACAAAAAGAGTTGTAGAAATTTTTTTACGAGTAAAACCATGATTTAAAAGAAAGTTGCTGAGACGATCATACCAAGCACGAGGTGCTTGCTTAAGACCATACAGAGCTTTTGAGAGCTTGAAAACATGATAGGGAAAAAATTGATTTTCAAACCCAGGAGGTTGTTTAACAAAAAACTTCTTCTTTAATAAAACCATTTAGGAAAGCACTTTTCACATCCATTTGAAACAATTCAAAACCTTTATGAGCACCAAAAGCTAGAAGTAAACGAATAGATTCTAACCTTGCTATAGGAGCAAAAGTTTTATCATAGTCGACTCCTTCTTGTTGAGAGTAAACTTGAGCCACTAAACGGGCTTTGTTGCGGATCACTTCTCCAAATTCATTCAGTTTGTTTCTATAAACCCATTTTGTTCCAATGATGGACTTGTCATCAGGTTTAGGGACTAGAGTCCAAACCTGATTTTTATCGAACTGATCTAGTTCATATTTCATGGCCTTGATCCAATGTTTATTTAAGAGAGCCTCTTTTAGTTTCTTAGGTTCTAGCTGAGAGAAGAGTGGAACTTGTGTCTCATTTCTTCTTGATGCTTGAGTCTTCATACCTTCACTTAGATTTCCAATAATAAATTTGTTTGGATAATTTGGTTCGCTTCTCCATTCATTTGGAACAGATTCGACTATAGGTTCGATGGAAAGTTCTTCTATAGTTGTCTGTTCAGTACTACTTGTCTCCCTTTGAGTTGATATAGGAAGTTGACTCTCTTCATCATATGTGTTTACTCTTACCTCAACAGATTTGTTAGAATCATAAAAAATAACATGAATAGATTCTTCAATATGTAAAGTACGCTTACTAAAAACTTGATAAGATCTACTAGAGTTTGAGTAGCCAAGAAATATACCTTCATCGCTTGCTGCATCAAACTTACCAATATTATCCTTGCCATTGTTGTGAATAAAACATTTGCACCCAAATGGATGGAAGTAACCAATGTTAGGTCTCTTGCCATTCCACAATTCATAGGGAGTCTTTTTCAGAATGGGTCTGATTAAGAATCTATTCAACACATGACAGGCTGTAGTTACAGCTTCTGCCCAAAATTTTTGTGGAAGAGAGTGCTCAATGATCATCATTCTTGCCATATCTTGCAATGCTCTGTTCTTTCATTCCACAACTCCATTTTGTTGAGGTGATCGAGGTGAAGAGAGTTGTGAGTATAGCCTTTCTCATTACAGAACTTCTCAAACAAGTTGTTCTCGAATTCTCCTCCATGGTCGCTTCTTATAGATGAAATATAATAACCTTTGTCTCTTTCAACTTTCTCACAGAAAAACTCAAAATTTTTTAAAGTATCATACCTGTGAGATAAAAACATAACCCAGGTAAAAGAATAATCATCAACTATTACAAAAGCGTACATTTTACCTCTGATGCTAGATGTTCTGGTAGGTCCAAATAAGTCCATGTGTAGGAGTTGTAGGGGTTTGTTTGTGGAGACAACATCCTTGCCAGAAAATGAGTTTCTTGTTTTCTTACCCATTTGACATGCGTCGCAGATGTGATCTTTTGAATAGTCTAGCTTAGGTAACCTAATTACTAGCTCATTTTTAGCTAGCTTCTCCATCAGTCTCATGCTTGCATGGCCAAGTTTCTTATGCCAAATCTAGGGATCATCATTCATTGAAGATAGACATATAAGTTCTCTATTAGTTTTTACATAGTCAAGAATGTATACATTCTTTTCTCTACTTCCTTGTAGTAGATTATTTCCAGATGAATCTTTTATCAAGCATCGATTCTTTTGAAAATAGACTTCTAGATTTGAGTCACATAGTTGACTAATACTCAATAGATTGTATTTAAGTCATGTCACTAGATAAACATTTGAGTTATCGCAGGAATCATTAAAAGAAATTTTACCAATATCAATTACTGTTCCTTTTGAGTTATCACCAAAACGAATTTTTCCTCCCTTGTATTTAGCAACAGATTTGAACAGATTTTTATCTCTCGTCATGTGATTTGAGCATCCACTATCCAGCTACCACTTTCCTTTTCTTTTTTTCTTACAGTGTTCCTGCAAAACAAGATTATTATCTCCTCTTAGGTACCCAAACCTTTTTGGGTCCTTCAAGGTTAAGGTTATTTGAAGTTCTTTTGTGTCTCCAAACCCATCTAGATGAGTTCTGATTTCGAAACCTGCAGTTTTATGACATATGTCCAATCTTCCCACAATAATTGCAAGATTTTGGAGTATATTCTTCTGAAATGGAATTATTACTGTTAGTTCTTGAATCAGTCGACTTATAGGACTGGTTGCAGCTAAAGTAATTTCCATTTGAAGAAGTTTTGGTGCTAGAGACATTTTTAGAGGAATTTTTTTGAAGAGTTTGATTTATTTAGGGAATTCTCAAGAACAATTTTTAATTCATGAATGAGTTCCTTTTCAACTTCACTAATTTCCAGTTTTATTTCCAAATTCCTTTTTTCAGTTTGAAGATTTCGAAAGTCAGAAAAAATTCTATTAAGGTCTGTCACAACACGATCTAACAAGTTTTTCAAATCATTACAATTATTACATACCTCTGTGCTTGATTCTCCAATAGCCATGAAGCAAATGTTTCCATTTTCTTCATGTTCATTTTCAGAGTTGTCTTCATCACTCCAGCTGCTTAGTGCTTTGTTCTTTTGGTTTCCTCTGGACTAATTTTTCTTTGCTTCTGGACATTCACTGGAAATTGACCATACTTTCCACATTCATTAAATTTTCCATCATTTCTTGGTTAATCAATGATATACTTTCCCTTCCCGAAGTTTCTTCCTCTTTTGTTGTTTCTAGATTTCTTGAAGGAATCCATCACTGATATGGTATTTAAGGCAATTTCATCTTTTGCTAGTTCTTCTTCTCCTTTGTCTTCCTGATTTTCTTTGAATGACACAATTTTCTTTTTGGATTCTTCTTGGCCTTTTTAGATAAGATGAGTTTCTCAAAAGCTATTAAATCTCCCATGACCTCATCATAGGTTTGGGTGTTTATGGGAGGATATATTTTTCCTGAAGCTTATTGTAACATCTCTCAATTTGAAATAACTAGGAAGAAGCTAATAATTGGAAATAGTCATTTTTTGGAAAGAATGAAAATCTAGAAATTTGTTCTTGATGAACATTGTTGAAAGTTAGTTCTTGATGAAATTTGTTGAAAGTTTCATTGAATTTTTGTGGGTTGTGTTGTTAAAGTTTCTTGAGTTTTGATTCATGTTTCCGGGTTAAAATTTTGGGTTGAATCTATCATATATTGAGGGTAAAAATGATCCTAAGTATTTGGGGAAAGAACAATTAAATTTTAGAGGGTTTAGAGATGAAAAATCGGAGATTTTCTGGGCAAGGGCTTGGGGCGTAGCGCCTGCTAGAGTGCCACAAAAGTTCCTCTGAACTTTGGCCTTTGGAGCATCATGCCAGCCAGAGCACCTCAGGAAGTTCTCTGAACTTTGAGGGCTGGTGCCCTGCGCTTCGAAGAGCTCCAGGGACGCCAGTTCTCCCCATTCGTTCCCCACCTTTCCGGACTTTTTCCTTAGCAATGTACTTATGTTTTCTAGTTAATTGCAACACTCTAAAGTACATTTAAACATCATGAAGTCATTCATAAAAATGAGATCATGAACCTTGAATCCATAATCCAATTCAGGGAAAGTTAAGATCAAAGTTAAGAGAAGTAAGAGTCAAATCAAGAGAAGTTCTTAGTGTTATCCAAAAGTCTTTTGCAAGCATTTTAACTTTGTTTTAAGAATTGAGTTTTGAGTTCAGTAAAGAATAAAGTTGAAGTTCATTTATTCAAAAGTATATGGGGACTAAGTATTCCCAAAGAGATATAAAAATGTTTTCACATTTAAATAAAAACGGAAACTGAGATTTCTAAAGAGCCTTCGGGCTAGTTTTCAAAAAAAGTAATCGCTTTCTAAATGAAGCAAGAGGGGAAACTTTGATTTCCAAGATAGCTTTTGAGCGCTAATCTCAAATAAAAAAAAGAAGTATGTTTTTAAAACATAAGAGCTAGTATATTTTAGGAGTAGTATTGAGCACCGAATTGGGGGTGAGCATGAGTTCAGATAACTCATGTCTCCATAAAACCATGTAGCCACCATGGGTAGAAAAGGTTCATACTTTTTATATGAACCCTTCTCACGATATACTAGTGGATCCACTTAGTAGTTCATGTACTATACCTTTGGCCGGGTGTAGGATGCGTTGGCAGTGTAAGGTAGATCAATGTATCATCACTATAGCTCTTATGTGATGGTTGTCAGTTAGAGAAACTCCCACAAAAGTTATTGTATTTTTATATAGATCAGTTTATTGTATTTTTACATACATTATAGAGTTATGTTGTATCCTTGTATATACACAGAGTTGACATAATGTTTTTAAACAACTTTTCTTTATATTGCACTTGTTTTAAATTGTTTTTTATTGAAATGAGTTTAGTTAAGTATTCAGGAGTTGAGAAGAGCCAGGTAAGTGTTTCTTTCAGATTTCCCTTTCAAGCCGATGCTTTTTTAGCATTTCAATTCGCATACTCGTACATTCAATGTAGTGATGCTAGTTGATCTGCATCATCTTATGATGCAGACATAAGTAACTCGGATCGACATTCCAGTGCACCGTTGATCCAGTAAGCAGTTCAGAGTCAGTTGGTGAGCCTCCTTGCATTCCAGATGATATATTTTCATTGCTTTCTAGTTAGTTCATTAGGATGTTGTGGGGTTGTCCCAACATCCATCTTAGTTGTTTTAGAGGCTTCATAGACAGTCAGATGTTTGTCATTTGAGTCTTTTCATTATCATCTTTTATTGTTAAGATTTGGGTTGTCACTTTTGGCCGAGTTGAATGTTTAACCTTTAAACATTCTCAGTTATTTTATTATTCAGTTTAGTTAAATGTTATTGATCATTATAAGTATGAATATTATCTTCCGTTGGATTTAGTAAGTCAGGCCAAGGGTTTGCTTGGGTCCAACAATGGTCTTCGAGTGCCAGCCATGTCCCGAGTGTTGGCTCGGGGCATGACAAACCTGGTACCAGAGCCCATAGTTCAAGAGTCCTAGAGAGTCTATGAAGTCA
The DNA here is from genome assembly GCA_029007595.1 of Solanum commersonii. Classification (NCBI taxonomy): domain Eukaryota; kingdom Viridiplantae; phylum Streptophyta; class Magnoliopsida; order Solanales; family Solanaceae; genus Solanum; species Solanum commersonii. The sequence goes on from JAJTWQ010000372.1 coordinate 54,751, forward strand.
TGTCTGTAGAGTCCTAGTTATCGGTGTGAAGGGCACCACATCTATAATTAGGAAGATGCAACATTTAGAAACTATCTTACTTCTTTCACACTCATTTCGTGCGTTAGAGTTTAATCTATAAAAAGTTTCCCTCTAATTCGTGCTTGTGCGGGATTTTTAGATAATCATACCTCTACGAAGAGCTGTCAAAGGACGTCCTGCTAGGCGTAATGTTGAAGAACAAGAGTTACCTAATGCACCTGAAGTGAAACCGTAAGGAGAAGTTACTAATGCTGAGTTCAGAGAGGCTATAAGGATGCTCAGCCAAGCTGTGATTAACTAGGTTGGGTATCAAAGAGGAGCTCAACAAGAAGAGGCTGATACTTCAAGGATTCGTGAGTTCTTCAGGATGAACCCTCCAAGTTTCACTGGTTCAAGCACGGCAGAGGATCCAGAGAACTTCATTGAGGAACTAAAAAAGGTGTTCGATGTGATGCACGTTACTGATACTGTGAGAGTCGAGCTAGCTGCATATCACATGAAAAATGTTGCTAGGACTTGGTTTGATCAGTGGAAAGGGGGTAGAGCTGAGGACACACCACCTGCGAGTTGGGCATGTTTTGAAGAGGCTTTCTTGGGGGATTTTTTCCCCAAGAATTGAAGGAGGCTAAGGTACGTGATTTCCTCACACTTAAGCAAGATTCTCTAAGCATTCATGAATATGGATTGAAGTTCGCCCAACTATCCCGATATGCTCCGGAGATGGTTAAGGACATGAGGAGTAGAATGAGCTTGTTTGTTGCTGGGTTGGGCCGTCTATCAAGCAAAAAGGGTCGGGCAGCAATTCTTATTGGAGACACGGACATTTTAAGGTTATGGTCTATGTGCAGCAGGTAGAGGAAGAGAAGCTAAATGGATAGAGAGAAATTCAAGAACAAAAGGGCTAAGACAAAGGAATGAGTCTGGACGACAAAAGAGTAATGCCAACCGGCCATCCTTCCAACATAAATAGAGGGGACCTACTCCATCATTTGCTAGTGCACTTGCACCTAAGAACAAATGTGAGTACAATAATCAGAACTTCAGAGCTTAACCTGCTTATTCCCAGGGTAGTATGGCGCAAGGGGGTAGTAAGCCTCCTGCCTGTGCCAAGTGTGGTAGGAACCACTTAGGTATTTGTCGTGAGGGCTCCACTGATTGTTCCAAGTATGGTCAAACTAGGCATTTCATGCGAGAGTGTCCAAAGAACAACCAGGGGGTAATGGGGGCAATAGAGCCCAGTCTTCTTCAGTTGCTCTACCCGACAGAGCTGCACCTAGAGGAGCTACTTCTGATAGTGGCGGAGGAACAAACTTCTTATATGCTATTAACAGTCGCCAAGATCAAGAGGATTCACCAAATGTTGTCACTAGTATGATTCAAGTTTTTGACTTTACTGTTTATGCCTTCCTAGATCCAGGAGAGTTTTTATTTTGTAACTCTATATGTTGCTATGAACTTTGATGTTATTCCTGAGCAACTTAGTGGACAATTTAGTGTTTCTACGCCTGTTGGTGAGTCTATTCTAGCAGAAAGAGTTTATCGTGATTGTCCCGTTTCTGTCAATCACAAGAGTACCATGGATGATTTAATTGAGTTAGACATGGTATATTTTGATATCATTCTTGGTATGGACTGACTTCATGCCTGTTATGCCTCAGTTGATTGTAGATCTCGAGTAGTCAAGTTTTAGTTTCCAAATGAGCCAGTCTTAGAGTGGAAAAGTGGTTCAACAGTGCCTACGGGTCGTTTCATTTTGTACCTTAAGGCAAGGAAGTTAGTTTCTAAGGGGTGTATCTATCACTTAATCCAAGTTAATGACTCAAGTGTTGAGGTACCTCCTATTCAGTCAGTTCTAGTAGTAAAAGAGTTCCCAAAAGTCTTTCCTGATGGTCTTCCCGAAGTCCCTCCTGAGAGAGAGATAGAATTCAATATAAATCTTCTTCCAGATACTCGTCCTATATCTATTCTGCCACATAGAATGGCACCATCAGAGTTGAAAGAGCAGTTAAAAGATCTTTTAGATAAGGGCTTTATTTAACCAAATGTCTCACCTTGGGGCGCTCCAGTATTATTTGTGAGAAAGAAAGATGGTTCCCTTAGGATGTGTATAGATTATCACCAATTGAACAAGGTTACCATCAAGAGCAAATATCCTCTTCTGAGAATTAATGATCTTTTCGATTAGCATTAGGGTGCTTCTTGTTTTTCGAAAATAGACCTCAGATCTGGCTACCATCAGTGAAAGTAAGGAAATGTGATATTCGAAAGACAACATTCAGGACCCGTTATGGTTACTATGAGTTTCTGGTCATGTCCTTTGGTTTGACTAATGCACCAGCAGCGTTCATGGATCTTATGCATAGAGTCTTCAAACCTTATTTAGATATGTTTGTTTTCATCTTCATTGATGACATACTAATCTATTCAAGGAATGAAGAAGATCATGCTAGTCATCTCAGAATAGTTCTTCAGACTTTGAAAGATAAGGAGATATATGCTAAATTCTCTAAGTGTGAATTTTGGCTTGATTCTATGGCATTCTTAGGCCATATTGTGTCTGGAGAGGGAATTAAAGTTGACACTCAGAAAATTGAAGCAGTACAGAATTAGCCTAGACCCACATCTCGAACTGATATTAGGAGTTTCTTGGGTTTGGTTGGCTATTATAGAAGGTTTGTAGAGGGTTTTTCATCCATTTCGTCCCCTTTGACCAAGTTGACTTGGAAAACAGTGAAGTTTCAATGGTCTGAGGCTTGTGAGAAAAGCTTTCAGGAATTGAAAAAGAGGTTGACTACTTCCTCAATTTTGACCTTACCGGAAGGTACTCAAGGTTTTGTGGTGTATTGTGATGCATCTAGAGTTGGTTTGAGTTGTGTGTTAATGCAGAATGGAAAAGTCATAACTTATGCCTCCAGACAGTTGAAAGTTCATGAGAAGAACTACCCAACCCATGACTTAGAATTGGCTGTTATGGTATTCACTTTGAAGATACGGTGCCTTTATTTGTATGGTGTTCATGTTGATGTATTCACTGATCATAAGAGCCTTTAATATGTGTTCACTCAGAAATAGCCTAATCTCAGACAAAGGAGGTGGTTAGAATTACTCAAGGATTATGACATGAGTATTATTTACCACCCAAGTAAGACTAATGTTGTTGATAATGCTTTGAGTAGGTTGTCTATGAGTAGTATCGCCCCCGTTGAGGAAGAAAAGAGAGAGTTGGTGAAAGATGTGCATAGACTTGCATGCTTAGGAGTCCGGCTAATGGATTCCAAAGAAGAAGGAGTAGTGGTGATGAATGGGGCTGAATCTTCGTTAGTTTCAGAAGTAAAAGGCAAGCAAGACCAAGACCCTATTTTGCTTGAATTGAAGGCAAATGTTCATAAGCAAAAAGTATTAACTTTTGAACAAGGGGGAGATGGTGTATTGAGATATCAAGGTAGGTTGTGTGTACCAATGGTGGATGGACTCCATGAGAGGATCACGAAGGAAGCTCATAGCTCTAGATATTACATTCATCTAGGTTCCACCAAGATGTATCATGATTTGAAAGAAGTGTATTGGTGAAATAGTATGAAGAAAGGCATTGCAGAATTTGTTGCTAAGTGTCTAAACTGCCAACAAGTTAAAGTAGAGCACCAAAGGCCCGGTGGTTTGGTGCAGAATATAGAACTTCCGAAATGGAAGTGGGAGATGATTAATATGAATTTCATCACAGGCTTGCCAAAGTCTCACAGACAACATGATTCTATTTTGGTGATTGTCGATAAAATGACAAAATCTGCCCACTTTTTGCCGGTAAAAGCTACTTATTCGGCAGAAGATTATGCTAAGTTGTATATTCAAGAGGTGGTAAGACTTCATGGGGTTCCAGTCTCCATTATTTCAGATATAGGTGCGCAATTTAATGCATAGTTTTGGTAGTTATTCCAAAAAGTCTTGGGTTCAAACGTGAACTAAAGTACTGCCTTTCATCCTCAGACAGATGGGAAAGCAGAACGCACTATTTAGACATTAGAAGATATGTTGAGGGCTTGAGTGATTGATTTCAAAGGGAATTGAGATGTTCACCTACCTCTCATTGAGTTTGCTTACAACAATAGTTACCACTCTAGCATCTAAATGGATCCTTATAAAGCTCTTTATGGGAGAAGATGCAGATCTCCTATTGGATGGTTTGAAGTTGGTGAAGCTGGGTTGATATGACCAGATTTGGTTCATCAAGCTATGGAGAAGGTTAAAGTGATTCAAGAGAGGTTGAAAATGATGTAGAGTCGTCAGAAATCTTACATTGATGTTAGGAGAAGAGAGTTAGAGTTTGAAGTAGATGATTGGGTATATCTTAAAGTCTAACCCATGAAGGATGTTATGAGGTTTGGTAAGAAGGGGAAACTTAGTCCCCAGTATATTGGCCCTTACAGAATATCGAAAAAGGTAGGTAATGTAGATTATGAGTTAGAGCTACCACAAGAGTTAGCCGCGGTTCATTCGATGTTTCACCTCTCTATGTTGAAGAAGTGCATAGGCGATCCTTTATTGATCATACCAACTGAAAGTATTGAGATCAAGGATATCTTATCTTTTGAGGAGATTCTTGTTCAGATTCTAGATCGCCAAGTTCGCAAGTTGAGAACAAAAGAGGTAGCATCAGTCAAAGTCCTTTAGAGGACCCAATTTGTTGAGGAAGCTACTTGGGAAGCTGAGGAGGATATGAAGAGAAGATATCCACATCTCTTTGAGTCCAGAGAAAATGCAGACCAAAGTACTAGTTCTCTTCTTAGTACTCTTTAAATTATGAGTGAGCATGTTGTATGTTTGCATTTGCTTGTTGGGTGTTTGAACTTGATGTTACACCCTGAGCCTAGTAAGAATAATCTCATTCGAGGACGAATGTTCCCAAGGGGGAGATAATGTAACATCTCTCAATTTGAAATAACTAGGAAGAAGCTAATAATTGGAAATTGTCATTTTTTGGAAGAATGAAAATCTGGAAATTTGTTTAATATAGGAAAAGTTGAGTTTTGGTCAACTTCAAACGGTCATAACTCCTAGCTCGGGATGATTTAGGTGTACTTCCAGATATGGTTGGAAAGCTTTGGGAATGATCTTTCCAACGCTGCCGAGTTTGCGCGATTCCGAGTTCATATAAGCAAGTTATGCCCTTTGGAAGGGTAATTTAGTCTTTTCCTTACCTAATTATAATAATTCGTTTTTAGGAGATTAATTGGGATAAAACCAGATTTTGGTCAATTTATAAAAGTTAGAGTTCACGCTAGGGCTTGGAGAAAAGAGAAAAGAGGAGAAAGTAGAAGAGGAAGCAAGATTCATCAAGATTGTTGAGTTTAGCGTGTGGAATTCGTCGGGGGTGATCCCTAAAAGGTATGTGAGATCACATAGTGTTGGGTTAATTCACCCATGCTCCAACCTTGATTATATTCAGTGAATTTAAGTCTTTGAAAGTTAGAAATATAGTTCTTGATGAACATTGTTGAAAGTTTCGTTGAATTCTTGTGGGTTGTGTCATTGAAGTTTCTTGAGGTTTGATTCATGTTTCCGGGTTAAATTTTGGGTTGAATCTATCATATATTGAAGGTACAAATGATCCTAAGTGTTTGGGGAAAAAACCATTGAAGTTTAGAGGGTTTAGAAATGATCCTAAGTGTTTGGGCAAGGGCTTGGGGTGTCGCGCCTGCCAGAGTGCCACAAAAGTTCCTCTTAACTTTGGCCTCTGGCACGTCGCTCCAGCCAAAGTGCCTCAAGAAGTTCTCTAAACTTTGAGGGCTGGCACCCCGCGCCTCTCAAAGCGCCAGGGATGCCAATTCTCCCCATTCGTTCCCCACCTTTTCGTACGTGTTCCTTAGCAATGTACCTATGTTTTCTAGTTGATTCCAACACTCTAAAGTACATGTAAACATCATAAAACCATTCATAAACATGAGATCATGAACCTTGAATTCATAATCCAATTCAAGGAAAGTTAAGATCAAAGTCAAGAGAAGTAAGAGTCAAGTCAAGAGAAGTTCTTAGAGTTTTCCAAAAGTCATTCACAAGCATTTTAACTTTCTTTTAAGACTTGAGTGTTTAGTTCAGTAAACAATAAAGTTGAAGTTCATTTATTCTAAAGTATATAGGGACTAATTATTCCCAAAGAGATATAATTTTTTTTCATATTTAAATAAGAACGAGGACTGAGAAAAAGTAATCGCTTTCTAAATAAAGCAAGAGGGGAAACTTTGATTTACAAGATAGCTTTTGAGCTATGTTTTTTAGCACTAATCTTAAATCACAAAAGAAGTATGTTTTTATAACATAAGAGATAGTATATTTTGGGAGTAGTATTGTGCACTGAATTGGGGGCGAGCATGAGTTCAGATAACTCATGTCTCCATAAAACCATGTAACCACCATGGGTAGAAAATGGTCATACTTTTTGGATGAACCCTTTTCACGATAGACTAGTGGATCCACTTAGTAGTTCAGTAATTATACCTTTGGCTGGGTGTAGGATGCGCTGGCAGCGTGAGGTAGATCGCTGTATCATCACTATAGCTCTTATGTGATGGCTGTCGGTTAGAGAAACTCCCACAGAACTTATTGTATTTTTATATACCTCAGTTTATTGTATTTTTACATACATTTCAGAGTTATGTTGTATGCTTGTATATATACAGAGTTGACATAATGTTTTTAAACAGCTTTTCTTTATATTGTACTTGTTTTAATCTGCTTTATATTGAAATGAGTTCAATTTAAGTGTTTCTTTCAGATTTCCCTTTCAAGCCTATGTTGTTTTAGCATTCCAACTTGCATAATCGTCATTTAATGTACTGATGCCAGTTGGCATGCATCATCTTATGATGCAGACACAGGTAACTAAGATCGGCATTCCAGTGCACCGTTGATCCAGTGAGCAGTTCAGAGTTAGTCGGTGAACCTCCTTGCATTCCGGAGGATCTATTTTCATTGCTTTCTAGATATTTCATTAGGATGTTGTGGGGTTGTCCAAGCACCCATCTCAGTTGTTTTAGAGGCTTCACAGACAGTCGGATGTTAGTCCTTTGAGTCTTTTCATTATCATTTCTTATTGTTGAGACTGGGGTTGCCACTTTTGGCCAAGTTGAATGTTTAACCTTTAAACATTCTCAGTTATTTTATTATTCAGTTCAGTTAATTTTTATTGATCATTATAAGAATGAATATTGTCTTCCGCTTAGTTAAGTAAGCCAGGCCAAGTGTTTGCTTGGGGCCAGCAATGGTCTTCGAGTGCCAGCCACGTCCGGGGTGTAGGCTTGGGGTGTCACACTTTTAGTTCTCCAATGATCTTAATTAGTAGAGAAAACATGCTCTTGATTGTTTTTCCTTCCTTCATTTAAAAAAGTTAATATTCATATACTAGCAAACTGAAGATGGTTTCTTTGACTTTATCAGTTCCTTTATAGGTAACTTCCAGTTTATCCCACATCTCTTTGGCAGTGTCACAACAAGATATCTTTTCATATTCTTTACCACTGATAGCATTATAAAGTACATTTTTTACCTTGGAGTTTATTTGTATAATCTCAATTTGTTAATTTGTGTAGTTCTCCAAGATTGGAATAGTGGAGGATTGACTTTCGTCTAAACATTTTGTGATAGGAATGTCACCAAGCTTGATCACTCTCCAAACTTTCACCTCATAGGATTTTATGAAGGTTTTCATTCTTACTTTCCAATGTGAAAAGTGTTTTCCATTAAAGTAGGGAGGTCTTTTTTGAGACGTTCCTTCTTGAAATAGTGCACCCGTGATTTGTTGTGCCATGATCTTTTTCTCACCCGTTGTTAGGCAAATTTTCGTAAGACGAGGCTCTGATACCAATTGAAAGTGCAAGAGGGGGGAGGGTGAATTGCTATTTTTTTTTATTTTCTTCTTAAGTAGTCTACTTAAGGTGTTTCTTAGTTGACTGTAGCTAGCAGAGAAGTATAATTAAAAACTTGAAAGTAAAATTGACACAAAAAGTTTTTATACTTGTTGGGATCCAATGTGGATCTTACGTCCAGTCCCCTTGGGTTGCAAGTGTGTTCTCTTCAAGCCTTTGTAACCTTTGGTGTGAGTACAGAGATGAGTGTAGACTGATTACACTCAGTGCTTAGTTTCACTCTTTTTGTTCTGATACAAAAGCCTTACCAATAATATTTTTCTCTCCTCTCTTTTTTTACACAGTGGAACTAAATAATACAGTGTTTGTTAAAAGTAGAGTAGATAATCTGAGATGAGTCAGACTTCTTGTACAATTGCTTCCAGCAATCGACCCTTCATTTATAGTGTTTGGAGTCTTAAATCTTTCCTACGAATAGATGGCAACCCAAGAGATTTTGATCCTTGGAAAATAACGCAAGCGATCCTTATTTTCCAAGAATAACGCTCAAGGTTAATTTTCAGTCTTGATTCTTTTGCAGCTTCCTTGATTGAGTTTTGATTGTAGCCGTTGAATTCTTCAGTTTAGCCTTGAAACTTAAGCTTCCTTGATTGAGTGTATGTTTGACATCTTCAGTCTTCCTTGATTTAATAGTGATTGTAATGTAGCTGTTGTATCCATATGTGTTTGGATGCTAAGATATTCATCTTTCCTTGATTAGCTTTGTTTGTGATATGTGCTTTCTAAGGATCTTAATTTGAACAGTTCCTTGAGTCAAGATCTTCCTTGATTGGCACCTTTTGTGATTTGTGATTTTTGAGGATCTTCATTTGGATCCTTGATTGATATTTTATCAATTAAGATCCTTGATTGATAATCTTCAATTGATTGATTAAGGATCCATGATTCATTGTTGATTCTTTCCTTTTTGATGACGATGGGATCCATGATTCATTCTTGATTCTTTCCTTTTTGGTGATGATTATTGTCTTGAAAAAATAGGTTGTTTATCATTAAAACTTTACACTAACACTTCATTTTAAAGAAACTTGACAACATTAGTGAAGAACCATCCATTTGCACGTAACATAAAAAGTATAAATTAACGATATAAGATTTAAATTTCTGACCTCACTTAGAAAAGTGCACCCAAACATTGACACATTATATGATATTTTGAATATGGATTCGCACATCTATATTTAAATATTTTTTTAAAAATAAAATATAACTCTATTATATATGATCTAGAGATGGAAGATATGGTTGATCACGTGAACCCACGGAACACCCACTAGATACGCTCATGTGTACACCTCAACTATTGTCGTGGCACAATTCAAATGCTCTATGCAATTATTGTTGTCGGAAATAATACTCTCTCTCTATATACTATACTAAGTGATAGTATATGATTGAATATGAAATTTTTATGATCTAAAAATATCTATTTAAAAATAAATTTGAATTAACATTGTGTCTAAACAAGAAAATATAGGATTTTTTTTTACCAATTAAAAAAAATTACACCGTATAAAATGAGGCAAAGTAAATAGCAATTTTGATCTCCCAATTATTGATATGTACTAGATAGTGAGCTTATCGTGGTTATAAAAAGAGAGGTAAATATATTGAATAATTAGCTACCCAATGTATACTTTATCCTGATGTTTTATGCACTTCTAACTATTACACGAGAGGTGAGTTATTAGGCTGCCAATTTTGTTTGTCTAAGTGATGAATTAAGTTAATCTATTTGTTTTACATTGACTTTGATAAAAGATAAAATAAAAATAGCAATATAGTATTTTTTACATAAAAAATAGTCAGCTCATAAAGACAAAAACTCATGACCTACACTATGGTAGGATTTGTCTCAATTTTATTAAAACAACGAGTCTCAACAATTATTCAGATTATAAACATTTAAATTTAGGAACTAATTCTAGTCTCTAACTTCAACAATCTATGCAGACTATAAACCCTCTTCAATAGACAACAATTTTCTCTGATGTGAACCACTTTTAATTTGTTTGTTTATATCATTATTTGTACAACAATGATATGTTTTTGGTTATAATACATAAAGTATAATAAGGTTTTCAAGTCGTTTTTGAAGAAATTTTTTATAGTGTTTATTGATCATATTCTGATATATTTTCATAGCTACGAAGAAGTGAAGAACACGAAAATTATCTTAAGACTGTGAGGTAGTTGAAGAAGAATTGACTTCATTCGAGAGAAAATCGAGGCATACATATAATATATGATGACGATCAATAAACTTCGAGTTCCCTGATAACGTTCAGCTACACTTCATCCAATTCTTAGTGTAGGCGGTCGTAATCCAGTATAAACCCAACAAAGAGTTGGAGTTGATCCCACATGGAGTGATACAAAATAGAATTCAATTACAAAGTAAATAAAGTGCTCTAATCATTTGTAGAAGTAAACATTATCAAAACCAATTAAAGTAAATTCCAGGGGTAGACAATAAATTTTAGACGGGGGGATTAAGTTTGTCAAGTAACAACTTTAATGTAACAACCCTCAAAATGAAATACGATAAAGTAGAGCCTCACATGAGTTTTATGCATTAATAACTTGTTAAAATAATGAACAATAGCCTTTTTAGTTAGTTTTAAAGAGTTTGGAAGTCAAACATCAAGGGACGACCAAGACGTTCGGAAACTATTCTTTTGCGTGTTGGTGTGTTCTAGTATGTTGTTCATGTTTTTATGTGTTGCTTGGAGTCTAAAATCAGTGGAGGTGACTCTAGTGTCTTAATAAATGTTTTTAGGGTAAAAATGTTTGGGTACGACTCCCCGGGACCACCCTAAGGGTCCCCGAGGAGGACCCCAACCCTTGGCCAAACAAGCTGCCAAGGCAGCTTGAAGTTGTGCATGGAGGGAGTGGCTCCGCGTCGCGGACCTGCTCCACCAATGGCCAAAAATTGACTCCGCATCATGGAGACACCACAGACTCTGCTGTCTCAAAATTTAATTTCCAAAAACTTGTGGGAACACCTCCGCGTTGCAGACTCGTTCCCCGATGAAATCTGCGAAAATAAAACTCATGTTTGACTTGCCTAGAAGGTCCAACTAAGTGAGGGGTAGTTTGGGTACTTTGGGAATTATTATAAATGGTTATTCTACCTATTTTAGGATATGTTAAAACCCCAAAACTTAGAATTAGACCCCATTCTTCAAATTGACCCTTCCCTCTCAAAATAGATTCTCTTAAAAACTCCATTGAAGACCTTGATGAAGCTCAAGCTAGAAGATGGGTTTTCAACTGATTTCTTCTTCAATTTCATAGGTCTTCAATAATTAAGGTATGGTAACTCTTGATTCTTGAATAATCTCTCATTCAAGGAGTTCTATCAAAGATTTTCAAAGGTGATTCAAAGACCAAAATTCCCAATTTTCAATCTAAACATGAGTCCCTTGTCAAATGATTTTCTAAATCATTCTATTGATGAATTATTGTGGAATTAAATTTTTTAAGATAATTTTCAAAGGAATTCTTGAAGAACCCATGATCCCCAAATTCTCGAAAATTGGCCTACGATGTGGTCTTTATGAATATGATCTCTATTGGTGAAATTATGGTTAGATTAGATTGTATTGATGTTTACTATGATTATCTATATTTATTCATGTTGAATTGTTGGTAGATTGATGAGTTGAGAATTATGGCCTTATGGGCAAAGTTATAGGTTGATCCCTTTGTTTATAGAATTGTACGTAGACTATGTTTATGTTATTGAATTACATTGTTGATTCCTATTGCTATCTATGTCAATTGATTATGAATTGTTGAGGATTGATCCATGGTAATCATGGCTTGGAGAATTGGTGAGTTGACCTAACTTCTAGTCTATAGTTTGAGAATTGATGTTGTGTGGTTTGGTCCACTTATGGTGGCAGTGTTTACTTCTTGTCTATCTATGCATGTTGAGATCATGGCCTTGAAGGCAATAGATGTGAAGTGAATTGATGATTATGATGCATATGTTTATGGAATGGTGCTATGACGGTTTTGTATGAAATCCTCAATGCTAGCATGATGTTTAAAGTGTGTTTATGATGAGGAGTATAATGTGAATGATGATGTTAGGGATAAGGTATGGCCTACATGACTGATTATGTTAAGTACTATTGTGGAATGACCCCTACCTATATGACCCCTATATGAATGTGTGATCATATACATGTTAGGAGTACCTATTCAATGTTGAATGTGTCCTTGTCTCTTATGAGGAAGTGTGGGTGTGTGGTCTAGAATCCCTAAAGGCTTTATATGTGAATTGCTCATGATTTGGGAACATTGTGAATGTGTTATGATCCCTTGAAGGGAAGTGCACTCAATATCAACGTTGTTGCTATTATGTCACTATGAGGACCAATATGCACACACACACTCTACATGTATAGCTATTAATATGATGTGTTATGGTGTCTATTGAAATATTAACTCTTATATGCACCCGTACATCTTATTATGCATGCAAAGTGTATGATTAGCAAGGTATGAATATGTGTTGTATAAAGGTGTTTATGTGAAAGGCTTTCTCATATATACACACACACATGAATGAATGAATAAGGTTATGATAATCTAGTGAAAGTGAGTCTCTTGAAAGGCTTCCTCAATTGTACTCTAAACTAGACTATCTTATGAATATGGTATGACTATGTGAAAGGTCATTCTCACATAATGTAGGTTCTATGATAAAAGGTCATTCTCATCTTAGAAACCTTTGAGCTATATGATATGAGGGATTAAGTCCCTAAAGCCTATTTTATGAACTAATGCTAAATAAAGGCTTAAAGATGTTTAAAAAGGGAATTGGAGCTTAGCACCGAGTGAACATAAAAAATGAGAGTGGGGGCTTCACGTTTAGCAAGTCTGGCTTCCCACAAGAGAACCTTCACGTTTAGCAAGTCCGGGTTCCCAACATAGATGTTGTCTTATGAGATGGAAACCTCCACGCCTAGTAAGTCAAGGTTTCTAGTAGCAATCTCCTTGTTCCATAACTACATGCCCCCGTAGGTCTTAGCTTAGTGGATCCACTAGATAGCTATTATGTATGTAGGTCCTACCTTGGCAAGTAGTACCCTCTCTTTTCGGTGTGGGAGTAGAACACCGGATTCCATGTAGCTCACATGGTCTATGTCGATTATGGCAATGTCTCCCGACAGTTAAGAAATGAACTAAGATAAGAATATGAACTCTAGTCATGATTTCTTGAAGAGTTACTTAGTGTAGGTAGGACTATGGACCCTACTTATGCATTGCACAAGTGGACTCTAAGGGAGGTTATGATTAGGCTCTTTTATGTAATGAAGACTATGGTCTATGCATGTTAATATGAAAGAATGTTAAGGTTGACTTTACTTATGTCAAGACATGAAGTATGATTATGCATGTGAATTACACTTATGACTTCTTGATGGGTTTGCTTAGTATATGTGGGGGTATGGGACTCCATGTGTACATTGCACAAGTGAGCTTGTGAAAAGGTTGTGAGGGTGGTTTACCTATGATATGAACTAAATGAGTTATGACTAATGATGTAGTATATGAATGAGTCCTTATATGATGTTATGAAGTATGTTGGTCTTATGTCTAATGTTAAATGAAGATGTTATGACTTGTTTAATATGATGTGCCTAGTCTATGGTGGCTTCCTAGGAACACTTGGTGTGAGTAGTCTTATGGGATGCTACTTGCACATTGCACTTGTCTGACTTGGGGGTTGTCTTAGGTGATGGTTCCTATGTGAAGACTATGTCTTATGGTGTGCTTATGACTCCATGAATATATGTGGTTGGATTGATGAAGGCTATATGTAAGTTCACCCTTGGTAACCTTAAGGTGATACGTTGCACCAAGTATTCCCTAAGGGTTGCTTGAGGAAAGGAGTTAAAATAAAGAGGAAGGTAATGTATTGTTTGCATTGAATTTGCCTAAAATGTTATAAGTGGCTCTAGGTGCTATTATGAATGGTTTCCATATGTATGATGATGTATATGGTTTATATTGTTCCTATTGTGCTAAATGTCGTTGAAGTTTCTCTAAAAAGGCATGATGCATGGTTTCCAATTAAATGTCCCTTTTAAAAGCATGTTGTTGCATGATTATCATACTTAGTGCATTCTTGTACTAACACCATTCTTCTTCATCTTTTTACACCAAGTGTAGGTGGTGGTGGCTAAAGGGCCTTTCCTAGAAGTGAGGAGCTTGGCATACTATTCCCAAGTTCGGGTGTCCTTAAAGATTCAAGGACCTTTCTGTTAAAGAGTTTTCTTAAATTCAATGTACTAGATGTAGTTTCTTTTGTATTGTAAGGGCTATGTCCCTCTTGTGTTGTAGTCGTGTTTTAAGATGGCTTCCTTGAGACGTAGTACTCCAAATTTGTAGTAAAGGTTTAAATGAGGTGACTTTTAAGTCTTGTGTTATATTATGAAAAAGTTTTAAATTTTATGCTATTTTTCTATGTAAATGCTATGACGAATGCTATGGACTTGTATAAGACCTCCGAGAGGTCGAATACACCGGTAATAGCTGGGGGGTGCTCTCGGGTCGTTACATTTAAAAACTACGAAAACAATGGAGTAATCAAGTAGAGAGGGATCCTTGGGGATGTGATCCATTAATTGCCAATTTCTCTTTACGAGTGATTACCAATTACTGAAATTCACTGAGTCTTAGTGGGTAGGCTAGACTATAGACGTAATAGCCATCTCTCGATCGACCATTACAATTCAAGCGAGTTCTCTCGAACCTCGACAAGCATAACAATGTAAACAACCCAAAACTTTATTTAATCTACTCTCTCGAGCTAGATTGGTAGGATTGAATTTAGATTCACTCTCTCGAGCTGGATCAACGATAACCCAATCACTCGATCATCAATCGATAGTCTTTATTCTAAAATCTCTTTATCAAGCAAGCCCATAATACTAAGTTAGAATTGCATTTGCAACTACAATTCATAGATTGAAACACAACTATCAATCAAACTCACTTCAAAACATCATTTAAATCAATAACTACTAACACCCATAAGCTAATTGAAGCAATTAATCACATAATCACACCCCCCAAGAATGGGAGTTTTAGCCACACATTATAAAAAGCAGTAAAAAAATTACTAACTATGTTGTCCATGAGCTAGGTAATGAATTCCAAGTTTTTACGATGCTTCATATCAGCTAAAATTCAAAACCCACTAGAATTTTCTACTGAAAACTCTAAGAATAGTGTTTGGAATCAAAAGCTCAAGGTAAAAACTCTCAAACACTCAGAGCAGTTGCTCACAATTTTTGGAACCGGAAGCACTCTTCAAAACATTTAAAATTTCACATATATACTCTTCCAAATTTTCAGCTTGTGGACCAATCGACGGAATAAGTTGTCCATCACCATCCAATTTAACGATGTGCCAAGTGTCTTGCTCCATCGCCTTCTTGACTTGCCTCAGCACCATTGAACTCTTATAACTTTAGGCAGTCAGAATCATTGTTGTCGATCCATTTGGTGGTTCATTGGTCATCCCTTTCCATCGCCAAGTTGGCTTTTCCCCAAGGCTGGCATGCTATAACATTTGGCGAGCTTAACGACCACTCGGCGGGTCGCTGAGTGCTCTTGGAGATCACCAGGATTGCCTTCCTTTAACTTCTTCAGTTTTTTCGCTCCTTTTTCCCCGGTAATTTCCTTGCCTTGCTCCTGGTCCTTCATTGATGCAAATCAATACATTAATATCCAGTTTAGAGCATAAATTAGGCATTGAGGAAACTAAAACTAGGAATATCAAGCCCTAAATTGGTCGAAATCCCTGACTCATCACTCCATATATGGAAGATGTATTTTGAACTGAAAGAATATTGGGTTCTCCAAGAGACCCCAACGATAATATCCACTTTGGCGAAAATGGCCAATATTGTAGCATTTTTTATCGGGACAAAACACTAGATTATACTTGTTATTCACAATAGGCTCAATTTGGAACCAAGTACTCGCATCAACGGTGTCATGTTCCGAGACTACACCTTGGAAGCAACTAACACTCGAGAACCATTGCTGGCCCCAAGCGAACCCTTGGCTAGCTCAACTCTCAGTGGAAGACTTACTCAACAACATATGAACTCAAAAGTAAAACTTTACTCTCAAAATAAATACTCAGAATATTTTAAATAAAACGTTCTTTGGCTAAAACAGGTAACTCAAATCTAGAACATTAAAAATGAAAATGATACAGGCTTCTCAAACCTCTACTATCTATGAAACCTCTACTAACTGAGATGGACATCGAAACATGACCCACGACATCCTAATAACAAAAACTGAAAAGTAAACTCAATATGAAGCTCTCCATAAAGCGAGAAGGCTCACCAAATCTGCATCACGAAACGATGCAGGTCAAATAGCATCAGTACATTGAATGTACGGTCATGTAAGGGGAAATCTAAAACATGACATAAGCTTGAATTGGAATTGGAGAAACATACTTACCTCATCTCATCTCAACTCCACATCAACTCAACCTCAACTCGTTGCGATATAAAAGCAATGACAATGATGCGATCTAAAGAAAAGCTTTTAAAATAGTAAATAACAACTCAATGTATTGAAAAATGCAATAGTAACTCAGTTTGTATATAAAAATACAAAATAACTCAATTTGAGAGATTCTCGAACCAATAACCATCATTATAAGCTATGTGATGATACAATGTCTCGCTCACACTGCCAGAACTGTCTTATACCTTGTTAGAGTCTATGACATCCTCAGCTAAGTGGATCCACTAAGCTATGCATAAAAAGCAATAAGGAATCATCTAAAAAGTATGACCCTTTCTACTCACGTTGGCTACATGGTTTATGAGGACTTTGAGTTGTATGAACTCATCCCCATATCAGTTCTCAATACTACACCCAAAAATATATTTAGCTCATATGTTTAAAAACATTTTCTCATCCTCAAACTTTGAGATTATTACTCAAAAGATTCACTTAAAAGAGATTTATACTCAAAAATCCTCATGAAGTCATTTGGAAATCAAGGTTTCCTCCTCATTTTAAATGTGAAAATATTTATGTCATGACCCAAGGTTACATTCTAGATGTAACATGGCACATAGAACCCCGAAGTACTCATTGTAAGCAATTGAGCATATCATAACATAAGATAATAGAAAAGTGCAGAAATTTTAAAACATTTTCCATACAATCAAAGCCTTTATAAAAGCAAAGTAGAAGTCTTTAACATTGTCTCAAACCATCTAGTACAACTTTGAATAACTCTTGGGACACAACCCGTACAATAGTCTAAAACATAAAGAAAGACATAAAGAAAAGGTGGTCAAATCCTCAATGCTACGAGGACTCAACAAGTCTTCATCTCTTTGCTCTACTAGAAGCTTATCCTCCATAATGGAACTCAATATAACCAGACCCTACATTTGATAAGATGTAGGCAAGAGTATGCGTTAGTACAAAATGTACTAAATATGATAGCTAGCATAACATCATAAGAGCATAATATAAGGGTTAGTCGACATAAGCCATGTGCCATAATCATAAGAGATACTTCAAGAAACATAAACTATAAGCATAAGAGACAATAACATAGTCATAAGCATAATCTTCAACATATGCATCATATAAGAATTAGTCAACATAAGGCATAATCCATAACAAGAGAGATACATCATGTTCATAAGCATAGTAAATCCTTAGATCTTCATAACATAAGAGAACTACTTCTCAAGTAACCTCAAATCATACTTGTGCTATGCATGAATGAGACCCCATAATCCTATGCACACTAAGTACCACCTTTAGGTCACCATATTCATACTTACCCTCTTAAGATCTCATCCTTAGCATAATTCTCATAGACAAGGGAAACTTCACCTTTAGTCACACATGTATTGGAAGGGCCTTTCAAGCTACAATCCAAACTAAGCATACATCATAAGCATAAGTCATAAGCATATTCAACATATAGATCATCATAACATAAAAGGAACATACAATGATTACCCTCAAAGCATATTTGTGCAATGCATGAATAAGATCCCATATTCTCACCCACACTAAGTAAAGCTCCTTGAGTAACCATAGTTCATAATGTATATTCTTGTTTTGGAAATTAGCCTTAACCGACATAGACCATGTGAGCTAACATGGAATCTAGTGTCTACGCCACACCGAAAAGAGGTTGCTCTACTTTCCTAAGGTAGAACCATACTCTTAGCTTAGGTGGATCCAATAGCTAAGTAACCTATGAGGGCACATAGCTTATGGAATAAGGAGATTGCTACTAGAAACCCAACCTCTTTAGCGGGGGAGCTTCCATCTCAAGAGATTGCTTCTAGGAACCCGACCTTTCAAGTGGGAGAGCTCCTACCTAGAAACCTGACCTTTCAAGTGGCAGAGTTCCTATCTAGAAACCCAATCTTTCTAGCGGGAGAGCTTCTATCTCATATTCAATATCCACTCGGTGCTAAGCATAATTCCCATTTGATTTCATAATAAGTCTTCACTGAAGTTCATATTTATGGAAGAATGTCTTGACACTCAATCCAGCATAACTCATACTAAAGCTCATTAGATCATGCGTGAGAATAACCTTTCACCATCCATGTCTACATACAGATTCATTAGGTAGGACTAGTCTTCCAACCTTAGAATCATCATATTGTGAGGAAGCTACTCACATCATATCATATTCATACCTAGGTGTGTATATGCGAATAGCCTTTCAACAGTAGAACAACTAGATCATGATCATATTCACTTTAATCTCAAACTGCTCT
The DNA here is from genome assembly GCA_029007595.1 of Solanum commersonii. Taxonomy (NCBI): domain Eukaryota; kingdom Viridiplantae; phylum Streptophyta; class Magnoliopsida; order Solanales; family Solanaceae; genus Solanum; species Solanum commersonii. The sequence continues at coordinate 73,499 of JAJTWQ010000372.1, forward strand.
TAAATCATGTACATAATCATAAAACATGCATAATATCATATCTTGCCCTTTCAAGGTCAAAGCTCATATCAAATCAACACATCTACAATGACTACATTAGACATGGATAAAATCATAATTCAAGTAGTTCAATTACTACAAGCACAATCTCATATTTCACCTCCTTGAGGTTCAAGACTTACTTTCAATCAACACACTTAGGGTTCAAGCACTAGACATGGATATCATCTTAACTCATGTGATTCTATCCCGTTATGCATTCAAACATTCATGAGGTAGATTAGGTGGGTAAAGTCCTTTCACAACAATGACATCTACTGGTCTACCATTCTCATATAGGCTTCAACCTCAAAGCCATTACAAGCATAATTCAACATATTAGCTTTACTCTCAAGGCCCTAGAATTCTACATTCACAAACTACAAGCCTTACTCTCAAAGTTTTGTTCTTACAATCATCATACATACCTAGATTTCAAGGAATTCTAATCACATAATTCACTATTAAGTGATTCTAGTCATAAATCATCATAAAGGTTCAACTTGAAGCTTTACTAGTCATGATCCATCATATATACTATAATCTAATTCAATTCATGTCTACATGTTTCTATTCTTGAACAATTACTACTCGTAACATCAATTCTAGAAGATCATCTAGAAATCCTCAATTTCACCTTTCATGGCATAAACTGACATAACTTCAATTTCATCAATTAGACTAGGGTTAGCCATGGATAAACATGTAATATCATCATAATAACTTTATTCACTTCTAAATAATTCATAAACAATTAATATCCACTCAATTGGATTCATACTCAACTTAACCCACAATGTAGGAAGAAACCCTAGCTAGAATTAGGGTTCATCTTCACAATTGGGGGAAGTCTAGGGGGATCCATGGATGGAAGAATCCATGCATGAATAAGCTATCACACCTTTATTATAAAGCCCTCACAAAGCTTGCAATAATGGAGGAATTTTCCCTAACTTGCTTCTCCTTCTCTTCTTCTTCTTCTTCTTTCTAGAGAGAGGATTTCTTGGCGGGAATTGTTTATTTTGGGTGAATTGAAATAATGATTTGGAATCACTTAATTAATATTCTAATAGATTTATGTAGGTTGTCTAAGCACTAATAAAACGACACCACTTAACCCCTAATTAATACTAGAAAGTTCCCTAATCGATCACTTAACCGACCTAAGCTTGGCCACTACCTCAGCAATGAGACCACGCCTATGGGCCGTGGGTGGACCTACGGGGCATGATGGTCTTCCCTAGGTGGAGGTACTGGAACTGTGACCCATGACTCCCCTCACCCATAAGCTGTGGACCCCCTACGGGGTATAGGTCCCTCTGTGGGTGTACTACCTTTGGGTAAATTTCCAGGACTATTTTTCTAGAAGGACCCTTGGTCTGTCCTTGGGGAGTCGTACCTTGATGTTTCAATCCTAAACCTCTATTCTAAGTACGGGAAGCTAAATTCACAACTCTAACCCTCACGTTAAGCTCTAGAACCCTCACAAAAAGCTCTAGTTTAGCTTAATAGTTTCTAAGGTGTTACAATATACTCTTGGGAATACTTAGTTTGCAGGAAACTCCATTAGAGGTAATGATGTTCCGGGATCGTATCCTCACCTTCAACCAATTGGAAGGTGAACGGATCCACAAGTCATGGGCAAGGTTTAATAAATTGATCACTCAATGCCCAACTCATGACATTCTCGACATAGCCCTCCTTGATTGTTTTAGTTTTGGTCCCGAAAACAACAGGTTGGTCGACTAACTTATTCTGGAAGGCATTTCGAAACAGCCATATGTGATAGCAGCCCAACTGCTTAATCAAATGGCTGAAATGCATCAACAAGTAGAAAAGGACTTCATGTTTGCCACCCTGATGACTCTGATTGGTGAGTTAGCCAAAAAGATGGTGAAGATCGAAGTCCAGTACAAGAGGAAGGATAAATACATCCCTCCTCATGAGCGAAGAAATCACAAGGACAATGAGGTTAAACGCTTTGAGGGCATACTCTCAATCATTCTCCATAAGGTGATTGAGCAAGATAGAAAGATAGAAGAAATGAAAGAAGACATTGAAGGGATGAAACAATTGATTTGGTCTCATTCTAGAGCTATGCAGCTTCTCTAGAACCTTATGGGTCATGTGTTGCCCGATCTACACTCACAACAAAACAGGGGGTTGCCTACTGATACTATGGCTAATCCCAAAAATGGAGTTTTCTCCCTGACATGCATCGTGGCACGACGTTAACTAAGGCATTTTTTGGGAGGCAACCCAAAACCTTATTAAACACTTTAACTTGTTTTACAAATAATGGTGTGTTGATTGTGGAGGTTTAAATGCGGGAAGTGTTCAGAAAATACAAATTGGCGAGAAAAATATCCAGTCGATGTATCACCAAGGAGGTCAGCGTGCCCGACTCAACTCGCCATTCGTCTCAACTCAAATTTAATTCAGAGCCTATAAAACTTGGCGAGCTCAAAAAAAAGTTCGGCGTATCGCCAACCTGTTCGATGACCTCGATCCAGACCGCCGGCTTGACCCTCACGAAACTGATGATCCTATAGAAAATGGCGGGGCAAGTGACCACTCGGCATATCATCGAGTGGATTGATGAGTGCGACTAATGTCGCCAAATGGACGTGAACTGGACGGTGTATAATGGCCAAAGGTCTCAGAATTTGAACTTCTTCACTTTCCTTCATTTTTAAACTTCACAAACTCACACCAAGGTAGTAATTTCAATATTTTTATATTCCATTAGTATTTTAGTTGTTGAGTGGTGCTCAGAACTAGGATTTATTTGCCACCTAGCTTTTCAATCGCATTTTATCGACACGAAAGGTTGGTTTCCGAATCTCAAAAATACATTTGAAATTTTGCACTCATTTTCTATGATCGTATCATATTAAAGTGTGTTGGGCCTCTTTGATAGGATTAGAATGCTTAAATGCCTATATTAATTTGAAAACATCGACTGTATTATTTGATTGTCAAATGCCCGTAATTTTGTACATTTTACTGAATTAGGTTGTAATTGCGTATTGTTTAGATTGATTGGGTGAAGTCTAAGTAACCCATGTTTGTGCTAAATGATGAAAATTGCTCACTGATAGAGCGGATGACAACACTATTAAGAGCAAATATCGTCAAATGGCTAAATTTGGCAAAATCAAGAAAAATCTGAGTATCCCGGGCTGATACGTAGTATGGGTCTTGTTTGAATTTCATTAGTGCATGTTTTTATTTTGTTATTGGTTGCGGGGTTGAATTCGAGAAGGTGGATTGAAAATGGGCACGTTGAGTCGTTTGGCGAGCTGGGTCAAGCTCACAGAACTACTCGATGGTTCGCCTAAAGACTCCAACTCGCTTTTCAATTCATGTTGTATGTGTTGTTTGAGTCTGCAACTTTCGGCAAGAAGCCTTTGGTCGATGAAATCACTCAGCAACTCGCTAAAAGTACTCTTAATCGCCATTTATATGCTCCCCTGAACCTCTGTTGTACTGTAACTTTGGGAAGACAAACCTATGATCGTCGAAAGTAGTCAGCGATACACCGAAAGGGCCTTCCCATCGCCGACTTGATATAATTTGAAGCCAATCCTTTCGGTGAGCCCGAGTTAGCTCGCCAAAGAGGTTCGGCGACTCACCGATCCACCTGGCGAGTCTTTCTACAGTAGATTGCCGGTGCTTCTATTTGATTTTTCCCCCAACTCTTCCTAATCTTTTACAGATATGACTAAACCTAACAAAGCAGGTAGAAACACACCACCCCGAGGCAAAGAAAAAGGTATCACAATCAATGAGGATGCAACTGCATCCAGGAACAACACCATTAACCTTTCCACACAACTTGTGGGAAAGGCAAGGGCAAGGATAAAACTATTAAGCTATCAGATGCAAGTTTCGATAGTATTGGTTTTTACACCAATGACCTAACAACACATGACAGTAAGAATATGGATTTTGATGAATATGAACTGATGGAGGCACAGAGGAATGAGCTACGATCTAAATAGCTGAACGACCCATCTTGGATCAAAAATCCTCGATCTACCACTCCGACTCCTCCAGTTCCATAGCAGGCAATAGTATTGGCACTTCCAGCATAAGGCCCCCCACCTAAATCAACAAATAGATTAAAGTCTGAGGGGCTGAGAATGATCATTGAGGAAAAATGGTTTTCCATAGATGGGGTGATCAATAGGTATCCTGGGATGATAGAGAGCCGAGAGCAGAGCATATTTAGAGATTTGTCAGATCTTGTGGGGACGATTGTGCAGCCGGTGATCTGGACATCACCAACTGGGACGTCCACAGCAGCCCCTAGTGGATCTGGCACTGTTATTCCCTCTGAGCTGACTCTGAGCACTGATGCCCAAGTTCATAATGCTATACTAGACACTGAGTCCCCGACAGATGGAGAGACTGAATAGACATAACTTTTCTTCACCTCCCTCTCTGTCTTACTTACTTTTACTTTTGGATAAGTATTCATATTTAAGGGCAAATGATTTTTGTTTGTGGTGGGGTGAGGCCCACCTCTGTGCATATTTATTTTGATTATATATTTTGGGTTGTGAGCTATTAATTTCATTATATACTGCTTTCTGTGGATGTTTGAGCTTGTGGATCCTTTTATTTTAAATTGCAAAATGATTTTGACCCTTCCAAAAAAAATTGAATATTTCGCACATTTTTGCCACCCTTTATATGCTCATGTGTTGAATATGGTTGTTCCTTGGAAAATTTGAGTCTCAGTTTCGATCAATACCGATGACTTGAATATTGCTTACAATCGAACGAACATAAATGTACGACTACAATAAGGCCAAATGAAGTTGCATAGAAAATATGTGAACTCTTTGCATCTCGTTGTGATTAGCCATTTATCAAATCGATTATCTTGTAATGATCGTTACACACAAGAAAAAGTGTGGAGTCTTGTTTGACTTAAGTGTCGATGCCTTGTGTGATAAATTTACCTGGAACCATGCATGAAAACATCTAGGACTTGCCCTGTTGGTCTGGTTGACTAAGTAACACTTTCTCTTGATATGATCTTAGGCAACTTCGAAGAGTGTGAAATAATTTGACATATACCTCTTTTGTGACCTACCTTGTGAGTGTGTGATTCTCTCTTGAACACCCTTTAGCCTTACCTTTCTTTGAAAGAAACTTGATGAAAACTAGACCTTTCTTAATCCATTACCTATAATCTTCTGGAATTGTGGTTAATTGAATAGCCAACTTAGGCTTTTTGTGGTGAAAAAGAAAAGGGAAAGTCAAGAAGTGCAAGGAAAGTCTCTTTTAACCCATGGTATTGAGAAAAATGGAACCCTTCCATATATATTAAAAAAAGAGAAGAAAAGAATAAAAAAAAGAAAAAAAAGGAAAGTTGTGGAATAAATTACCAAAGAAATAGGGATTCGAACAATCAATGGGAAGTGAATAATAGGATAGCCTATGATGCACTAATGAAAATGATGAAGGAAAAAGAAAGGAAGTGTTGAGAGCACCACGTTTCATGAGGATAAAAGTCACTGAGCCTAAATGACCATACCTTTGCGCTCAACCCTGTTACAAGCCTTATTAAGACCTTTGTGATCTTGAGAAAGGTGACACAAATGTTGATTGGAAAATATGGGCAAACCTATGGGTGAAAGCATGCATTGTGTTCATCTTTGTGAGTGTGAGTGTTGTATCTGATTCCTGAACTTTAAATTTATTATACCTTTGCGTGTGAAAATGGAATCATCATTTGTGTGAGGGCATTCGAATGCTTTTGTTAAGCTTGAACTTGCATTTGAAGCAAGTATTGCGAGCTTGAGAATCTTTGGTAATGGTGTGTCACAACTTGAATCTTTAAGTACACAACTGACCCTTGCATAAATAAATTGAGTCTTGTTGTGTACATTCATAATTGAGTCTTGTGTAGCACTGTTTGAGACATCCTTGTTGAACTGCTGAACTTGAGTTTTTTACTTGAGGACAAGCAAAAGTTTAAGTTGGGGGTGTTGATTTAGGGCTATATTTTAATAGAAATTGGGTCCTCAAATGCTTATTTTATCTCAATATCTGATGAAAACCCTTAAGTTTCAGGTATTTGAAGTGTTCAGGAAATCATGGACACTACGTCACAAAAAGGAATGAAAAGGCTGAAAATAACAAAGAAATGAAGGCCTGAGGATCACCAAGTCCACTTAGCAAATCGCCGAAGGGTCTTACTTCGCCTTTTGTTCATGTGTGCTGAGCCCTGAAGGAAAGGATCAAGTCGGCGGAAAAAGGGAGCAGTCGGCGCATCACTGAGAAGTTCCGCAAAGAAGTACCATGTCCCCCAATGACCCAGAGCACAACGATGCTGAAGCTGGTGCAAGAAGGCAATAAACTACACCACAGGATGAATCGCCGAGTTGATTGGCAATTCTGACTAACGACACCGAGTGATCCGCTGCAGCACAAATCTGTGAAAACAATAAATACTAGTTAGATGTGTAGTTTTAAGTTTTGATATTTTTTCACTATGTTTGAGAGGGTTTTGAAGACTTAAAGATCCAAAGAGTTCCAAATCTAAATCTGGGTCTCTTGGATTCTTAAATTTTGGCATGTATCAAGACTTAATTCTTCATACCCAGTTGAATGCGAGCTCAATTAGGTATAAATTCCTATCTCTTATACATATGTGGCTAAAAACCCCAATTCTTGGGGTCTGATTTAGCGAATATGGGTTAAGATAATTGTTGGGTCTTGCTTGTTGATAACTTAATCGTAGTTTAATTGTGATTTCGTTTAATAGTTGTGAATGAATTTAATGAATTTGTAGTTGCAAATACAAGTTTATTTATGTGTTTTCGGCTTCCTCGAGATAGAGGTCGTAAAACTAAAACTACTAAATTGATGGCCGGTGGGAGTGGGTCGACATGAGGTTCAGTTCGAGAGAGTGAATCCTAGTCTCATTCCCACACACTCAGCTTGAGAGAGTGAGTGGGTTAAGGCGTAGGCTGATCTTCATGCGGCAAGTGGGTGTCCGAGAGGAACGCATTTTAAATGGGATAAGTTGCTCAAGAGAGAGCTTATGCCCCTTAAAGCTTAGCCTAGTCATAATTATTTTATAAATCTTCTATCAAAAGCATGTACCCAATAATCTAGCTTAATCTGTATTCCTGTCACATCCCAAGGATCCCCTCTCATTACTTAGAAATCCTTGTTTATTTTGATGTTTTTACTTACTTGTGACAAAACCCCCTATTGTTAATTGACACTCGTGCCCCTCTTTAATTTACAATGTTTTTAATCGTTAATGTCTTTAGCTATGAATAGTTACAACTAAATTTTATTTTTCTACTAATTCTCAAAACTACTCCCTTGGGAACAATCCCAACCCTTGGTTGGGTTACTAAACTATTGTACGATCGTATACACTTGCATCAGAAGTTGTGTCTTGATTACGCAAACATTAGCAGGCAAAATGGCTCAGTTGATGGAATGTACGAGAATGTAAGGGGAATTCTAAAGCATAACATAAGCTTCAACTAGTTGAATAGAAACATACTTACCTCTTTTCAACTCAAAGAAACATAGTTAAACTCAACTCAGAGAAAATAGGGCTCAACTCAAGGGTAAATATTCAACTCAGTGAAATAAGGCTCAACTCAACAATAAGATATTAAACTCAATGAAATAAGTCTCAATTCAACAATAAGAGAGTCGACTCAATGAAACACAATTCAACTCAAAATACTCAAGAATAAAACAACAATAAAAGGTGCAATATATGGAAAGCTTTTAAAATAGTAGATAGCACCTCAATGCATTGAAGAATACAATAACAACTCAATTTGTATATAATAAAATATAAGATAACTCGGTGATAGTTTCTCTAACCAACAACCATCACTGTGATCTATGTGATGATACAACGTCTCTCTCACGCTGCCAGAGCCGTCCTATACTTTGTCAGGGTATAAGACCTCTCAACTAAGTGGATCCACTATTCTATGCTAAAAAAGCATTAAGAAATCATCTAAAAAGTATGACCCTTTCTACCCACGTTGGCTAAATGGTTTATGGAGACTTGAGTTATTATGAACTCGTCCCCATATAGGTGGTCAATACTACTCCCAAAATATACTTAGCTCATATGCTTAAAAAAATAACTCTTTCTGTGGTTTGAGGTTATTACTTAAAATCATTCTCTAAAAAGATATGCTACTCATAATGCTCCAAATTCTTTTGGAAATCTCAGTTTCCTCCTCTTTTAAATGTGAAAACATTTACCCTTGGAAATACTTAGTTCCCATATATTATTTAAAATAAAATGAACTCAACTCTGCTCTTTCTCAAAAACATTTCAAAAATCATATTATAATATGATCATTGATAACTCGGGAAATCATACTGCATAAACATGGATGGTATATCAGGATAACATACAGCTTATACATTGATGGCATAACCGATTATCATACTAATCATATTTTAGAAAATTCTATTCTCAAAACTCATCTCTACTTTCTTAAAACTTTGTTTAAGAACTCAAGTGTTAGCTTTAAAAAGCTTTTTAAAATTGGTAACTCAAATCATAGGGGTCATGTAGAATTATAAATATGAACGACTCAACTCAAGGATCTTAATAGCAATAAAGAACCTCAGAACTCAGAACTCAAGACTCCGTGATACTACTCATCTCTAGACTGCTCAACTCATAGGGTTCATGCGAAATTATGAGAATGAACAACTCAACTCAAGGGCATCATGGGTAACATGTAGTAGTCCCCTGATTAGAAATATAATCTCAAAGGGATTAGGAACTCCATACTCAAAACTTAGAACTTGAAGATACTACTCTTCTCAAAGGTACTCAACTGATGGAGTTCATACGAAAGTTATGGGCATGAACGACTCGACTCAAGGGTCAAAATATCAATAAGGAACTCATATATATGACTATTCTCATTCTAAGTCTTACTTCCTCAAAACTTAGCTCGAACCAATAGTTGATCACAAAGGATTCACAATTGAACTCAAAAGCTTTCTTGAACTCTACTCTTAACTCTCACTTAAATGTGAATTATGAATTCAAGAGTTATGGTTCATGGTTTGAAGAATATCCTTATGATAAAGTAGACTCGTGAATACATTTCCTCACTCTCATACTCACTTGCTCGAGTCTTGAAACAAGTTATTAGAAATTGTGGAAGACTCCTCAAAAAGGCTCAAAGGGACTTTCTCAAAACATTCGAAAGAACTCTCAAGACTTACCTCTTAACTCTACCTTTAATTTGAATTATGAATTCAAGGTTATGATCATGTTTGGAATTATTTCTAGGTGTTTAGAAGTAGTTTATAGTGTTTAGAATTGATTAGGCTTGAAGGTACCCTTTTAAAGGACTCAAACGGGAAACACGGCGGAGAATGAGTGGGGGTAGGTGACCCTAGCGCACTTAGTGGCACGTGGCACGTGGCGTCAGACCTCTACCTACAAAGGAGTGGTTGGGGCACTCTGTCTGGCGTGGGACGCCAGGCCCCAACCCAAAAAACTTCAACGACTTTCTTTGCTCGTTTTCTCACCCTAACTTACCTAGAATCGAATGGTCTTTTCCTCAATCAATTGGATTCGATTACTGAACATAAGTACACTCTAATATACTCAAAATAACACTCATATCACTGAATTTCATCTCAAGAAGTCATCAAACCCCAACAAAACAAGATTTAGAATGAACTTCAAGAACACTTCACAAGAACATAAATCTTTCAATCTTTATGGACTAATTCGAATATGAAAATCATGTTTGGTGTGTGGGTGAATGAACCCAACACTATGGAAACTTACATAGATCTTAGGGATCAAACCCATGGTGAAAATCCGCAACAAAATGCAAGAATCTCGATGAACGCTTTAATCCTTTCCTCTTTTCTCCTTTTTTTTTCTCTTCTTGAACTCTCAACTAAAAACCTAGGCATATATTAGGATTATAAAACTGAACTGAATCAGATTATACCCCTAAAACCCTACTAAAAATGAATTAAATCTGATTGGGCAACGGAAAGACCAAAATACCTCTTCATATTTTTAGGTAACTTTCCTTATTTAGACGGCGTGACTTCAAAAGGTCATATCTCACTCATTCGAAATCAAAAATTAGCAAACTTAGTGACGTTGAAAATATAATTCAGAGACCTTTCATTTGATATCTCATGGCTCACTTAACTAATACTGTAATAAAAGTTATGGTCATTTGAAGTTGACCCAAAACATAAAAGAACTTGGGAATGACTTGAAAGAACTCTCTTTGGTTATTCTTGGAACTCAAGGTGCTACATCTAGTGACCTTAACACTTAAGAGATTTTAAATTCTTAGGTAAAATCCTACTCACAACGAAGGATAGTTCGAGTCTTAGCTCAAAATATTTCTGGGGTGTTACAATCGCATTGATTGCAAATTGATTTGAAACCACTTGAACTTGTCTTCAATCTTTTCAACCATTGGATCATTGAACCATGTGATCTCATACTACTTGTTGGTTATAAAAGCGATTAGGGCGTCATGGGAAAGTTTACAATTGCAAATCATGACATTGATAAATCAGATGACAAAAACATATACTAAAAATCAAAATATTATTATATGGAATTTGGCCAACTGACCTACATATTAACAATTAATAAAAACATATTAAAATTGTAGAGAGAAAATCTCCCCATAAACAAAAGTCTCTAAATGTCTACACTGTGGATATTATTATGTTATGCTACGAGAATATAGATCTTCAATTTATAGATCTCCAAACTTTTCCTCTAAGGAAAGAATAAACCAATTATGGAACAAAATAATGGTTTCCTTTCAGAAAAAGTAAAAATATTTATGAAATGTTTTGTCTTTTCTTTTAGGAAAACATAAACTTCAAATAAGGCAAAAAAATTAGGGCAAAATCCTAATAGTAAAGAAGAGTTTTTGAGGAAAGTTTAAAGAGGCATTTTGAGTCAATCTTAAGGGAACTATTGATTCACAAATTTATCATCTTTACATTGAGAAAAGAGAAACATTAATTTCTAAATGATTAATGAGTTCAGAGTTAATTCAGAGCAGTTACCTCTTGTAAGAGGATAGTTTGAGCAATTATCTCAAACTATAGAATGAGTAATGTTTTCATACATTGAGAAAATGTAAATATTATTGGGAGTAGTATTGAGCAGCGATATTGGGGAGAGTTCAGACAACTCATATCCCCCATAAACCATGTCTTGCCAACATGGGTACATATCATACTTTTTAGATGAATCCTTAATGCCTTCAAGCAGAGCTTAGTAGATCCACTTAGTTGAGGTGTTCTATATCCCGGCATGATATAGGACAGTTCTAGCAGCGTGGACAAGAGGTTGTATCATCACTTAGCTCATAGTGATGGTTGTCAGTTAGAGAATCTCCCAATAGAGTTTAAAGTGTGTTTTTATATATCACTTCTTATGTTAATGTTCAAAGGATGAGAAACTATTTTGTAAAGTTAAATGGTTTCATTCCATTAATTCTTTACATTAAGTTCAGTTTATGTTATACCTATTGCAGTCTTTTCTTTCAGTTATTCCACCTCAACTATATTACATACACATACATTCAAATATATTGAAGTCATTCGACCTGCATCTTTTATGATGCAGATATCGGTGCTCAGGATCAGCAACAGGTGTTTCATTGAGATCACTTTGTGCTTCAGACAACTTTTGTAAGCCTCATTACTTTTCGAAGGATTTTACAATTTACTTTCATGTTATTGTTGAGTTGTCGGGGTATTGTCCCGACTTCTATCCTAGTATTAGAGGCTTCATAGATAGTTAGAGTTGATAAGTCTCTTAGTATTTCCCTTTTGTGTAAGACATTTTGAGATTGTTTTGCAAAGTATTATTATTATTATTATTGCACTTAAGTATTTTCAGATAATTTGAGTTTAGTATTGTCACGACCCAAGTCTAGGGCTTAGACGTGACCGGCGAATGGGGAACCCGAGGGAACCCCAAACAAGCCTCATAGCATATCATTACACATCCTTGGTCGCGGAAGCAATTAAAATGACCATAAGCGATACGCATAATCAAGGGGAAATTGGGACTAAGGGAGCAAGACAAAAGAGAATAATACATAAATACCATAGATGAGTCAAGCTCTAACATAATACAGAACTTGTCCAACACCAGCTCTAAACATCGATACCTTTAAGGGGCCGAGACAAACTACCGGGCTCACCCTCATAGTCAATACATAATTAAAAAGGAAAAGGTCTTATACATAACAAAAGATCATGAGCAACGTCCCCGGAATGGAGGACTCACCAATAACCTTGATAGGAAATCGTATTAGCCACGTGGAGGAGGATGGTCAAACGGTGCTCGGCCCCTACATGGTGACATCATGTAGGCATAGAGTATGCATTAGTACGTTTGAATGTACTAAGTATATGGGATGCAATGCAATGTAACAATGGATGGACATTATAGGCAAAATGCATAATCGTACCCGATAGATGACATATTAATGAGATGATATGTATAATGATGCTTATATAAAAATCATATTTAGTAGGGCATAGTATATGTGTAGTGAGTGACCATCAATATAGCATTTCCAAGGCCTACCACCCCCTTGGAGGCGAAAGAGGTACAAACCCCTCAATGTGGTTACCCGGGCCTACCACCCCCGAGCTAGGGACCAAGGTACAAACCCTCGATATGGTTATACGGGCCTACTACCCCGTACTAGGCAACCAAGGTACCAACCCCTTGATACGGTTACCCGAGCTAGGCTTGGTCGACTCACACACCATATAGAAAATCATATACATGTATCCATTTCATCATCATTTCAATACTTATATAATCATCCGACTCATAGGACGTACATTGGACCTTCCATTTCATAAGAATTCTATAAATGACATTTTATCAAACATATGGTGGGCTACTTGTTCATGTAAATAAAATCATGTGTTTCAAGAGTACTAAGTCCAACCAATTTTCAAAATCTATATAAACAGCCCACCAACAACATACATATATATATACATATATAACAACCTTCATAATTTGATCATGGAGGCATGAAAACCATAAACATCACATAATAATACCATTTCATGAAAATATGCAAGATAGACCTTAATAGGGTGTGTAGTAGTGATTCCATAATTCAAGAGTTCATAAATGATCATAAGGACCCATAAACTTGAAGTAAAATAGAGGATAAATGGTTGGACTTGTGGAAAGGAAGGTTTCCACAATCAACCCACATACCTCAACTTTGGAGAATTCTTGATGAAGATTGGAATGGAGAATTGCTTGAGATTGAATCTTGAATCCGGAATTAAAGCTTGGGATTCTTGAATTTGGTGGATGATCTTGGTGGAATTTTTTGAGAGGGCTTAGAGAGTGTTCTTGGATGTTTTGAAGTTAAATGACTAAGTATGGATATGTCCCCTTTTTATAAAAAACGTCCCAACACTTAGAAAAAAATGAGGCGGGTGAACAGTGTTTTCGGCTACTGGAATTTGCATTTTCTGTCGGACAGGTTTTACGAAAACGGTCATAACTCCTTCATCCTAACTCGGAATGAGGTGAAACAAATTGCGTTGGAAAGCTAACTCATAGAACTTCAATTTTGATAGTTTTAGCTCCTTCCAGTTCCTTGTGTGCTGAGAGATATTCCCCTTTAAAGTTGACCCTCAAAATCGCATTTTTTGCGATTTTCGAATTTTGATACGGTTGCTCTAAAATTCGGGTTAGACCCATTCCCACTCAATTTGACCCCTGAATAAGAATATGAAGTCGAATTTTCGAAATGATGCACGGATTTTGAGATATATGGAAATTACAATTTTAGGTGTTGCGGAAGGACATTTTCGAGCATTTTTGGAGTCGTTTCAATATCTCCCCCTTGGGAACATTCGTCCCCGAATGTCAAAGAAATGTACATGAGAGACATAAACATGGCAAATTCAGCCCACATAAGGATGCAACAATGCACTTACACCTCATTTCAAAAACTTCAATATAGTTGTAAAACCACAATGAACTTGTTAACTTAAGCATGAATGTATGCAATGACATGGTGGCTGAACTTAAGACCTGAGATTTTATAAAGGGCTTAGATCAATACCTTAAGCTTGAGTGGAGTGGAAAAGATAAGGATATCGCCTTTGCATGTCCGCTTCGGCCTCCCAAGTAGCACTTTCAACTTGTTGATTTCTCCAAAGGACTTTAACGGAAGCCACATCTTTGTTTCTCAATCTCTTCACTTGTCTATCTAAAATCTGGATCGGAACCTCTTCATAGGTCAAATTATCTTCAACAACACCCATAACATCAAGAGGCACGATGGCATTCGGATCACCCACACACTTCCTCAACATAGACACATGAAATACCGGATGAACCAAATCCATTTCGCTAGGCAATTCCAACTCATAAGCTACCTTGCCAATTCTCCTCATCACCTTATAAGGACCCACGTATCTTGGGCTCAACTTGCCCTTCTTACCAAAACGAACCACACCCTTCATGGGTGACACCTTCAAATAGACCCAATCACCAACTTGAAATTCAAGAGCCCTTCTCCTCACATCGGCATAGGACTTTGGGCCGTCTTCAACCTTTCTCTAATCATCCTAACCTTCTCAAGAGCCTCCATAACTAGATCTGGTCCTAACAAGGCCACCTCACCAACCTCAAACAATCCAACCGGTGATCTACAACGCCTCCCATAGAGAGCCTCAAAAGGAGCCATACCGATGCTAGAATGATAACTATTGTTATAGGCAAACTCAATCAATGGAAGATGATCATCCCAACTACCCTTAAGTTCCAATACACAAGCCCTAAGCATATCCTCAAGTGTTTGGATAGTCCTTTCGGCTTGTCCATCCGTTTGCGGGTGAAAGGCCGTAGTAAGCTTAACTCTCGTACCTAGACCCCTTTGAAAGGACTTCCAAAAGTGTGAAGTAAATTGAGTACCACGGTCCGATATGATGGATAGAGGAATCCCATGCAACCTTACCAAGTCATGAATATATAATCTTGCATAATCTTCCGCCCCATATGTTGTCTTTACCGGTAGAAAATGAGCCGATTTTGTCATCCTATCAACCACCACCCAAATATAATCAAAACCTTTTCTAGTCTTGGGTAAACCAACTACAAAATCCATATTAATTTCTTCCCACTTCCAAGTAGGAATCTCTATGTCTTGGGTTAGGCCACCCGGCCTTTGATGTTCGGCCTTGACTTGTTGGCAACTATGACAACCGGAGACGAATTTGGCAATGTCCTTCTTCATGCCTCCCCACCAATACACATCTCTCAAATCTCTATACATTTTGGTGGAACCGGGGGTGGATGGAGTAGGAAGAATTATGAGCCTCCTCAAGAATTTTCTCCCTCAAACCATCAACACAAGGCACACACAACCTACCTTGGTACCTAAGGGTACCATCTCCCCCTTGGGAGAAAACTTCCACCTTGCCCTCTTTCACCAAGGCCTTCAATTCTAACAAAGAAGAGTCAAGATCTTGTTTTTCTATCACCTCGTCAACCAAGGAAGACCTAGCACCATCAACAACGACCACACCACCATTACCAACCTCTTTCAACCTAACCCCAACCTAGCCAACCGATGCACCTCCTAGCCATTTCCCTATCACCAATATCAACATGAGCTAGGCTACCCATAGACACCCTACTCAAAGCATCCACCACCACATTTGCTTTACCGGGATGATAATGCACACTCATATCATAATCTTTATGAAATTCTAGCCACCTTCTTTGTCTCAAGTTGAGATCTTTTTGGGTGAAGACATATTGGAGGCTCTTATGATCGGTAAACACATCAACATGTACCCCATACAAGTAATGACGCCAAATCTTTAAAGCAAACACCACCGCGGCTAATTCAAGATCATGCGTAGGATAGTTCTTTTCATGCACTTTGAGTTGTCTAGAAGCATAGGCTATCACCTTACCATTTTGCATTAGAACACAACCCAAACCAACTCTAGAAGCATCACAATACACAACAAATCCCTCAAGCCCATCCGGTAGTGATAATATAGGAGCGGACACAAGTTTATCTTTCAAGGTTTGAAAACTCCTTTCGCACTCATCGGTCCACTCAAACTTAGCCTTCTTTTGTGTCAACTTAGTCATGGGAGAAGCAATAGAAGAAAACCCATTCACAAATCTCCGGTAGTAACCGCTAAGCCTAAGAAGCTCCTAATATCCGACGGGGTCAATGGCCTAGGCCAATTTCTAATCACATCGGTCTTCTTAGGGTCTACCTTAATACCATCCCCCGACACCACATGACCTAGAAAGGCAACCTCCCTCAACCAAAATTCACACTTCTCATACTTGGCATACAACTTCTCCTCTCTCAATCTTTGCAACACCACCCTCAAGTGACCCATATGTTCTACCTCGCTATGCGAATAGATTAAAATATCATCAATGAAGACCACAACAAAGGAATCAAGGTAGGGTTTAAAGACTCTATTCATTAGGTCCATAAAGATAGCCGGTGCATTGGTCAACCCAAAGGACATGACCACAAATTCATAATGCCCATACCTAGTCCAGGAAGGGCTGTCTTAGGAATGTCACACTCCCTCACCTTCACTTGATGATACCCGGACCGAAGATCAATCTTAGAGAAGTGGCTAGCCTTGCAATTGGTCGAACAAGTCATCAATCCTAGGAAGAGGATATTTATTCTTGACGGTGACCTTATTGAGTTGCCGTAATCAATACACATCCTAAGGGACCCATCTTTCTCCTTCACAAACAACACCGGTGCACCCCATGGTGATTGGCTAGGCCTAATAAAACCCTTCTCCAACAAGTCCCTCAATTGTTCTTTCAACTCCTTTAACTCCGCCGGGGTATACGGTAAGGGGAATAGAAATAGGTTGAGTATCGGGGAGGAGCTCTATGCCAAAATCTATTTCCCTTTCGGGAGGAACACCGGTAAGGTCATTAGGAAAGACATCAAGAAATTCATTTACGGCCCAGGAGCTGACTCTATAGGAAGGGTTTTGGACTCCACATCTCTAACCCTCACAAGGTGATAGAGACACCCCTTAGAGATCAACTTACGGGCTTTAATGCAAGAGATGAACCTACCCTTGACTACCACATTTTGGCTTTCCCATTCAAGAATGGGTTCACTAGGGAATTGGAATTTGACCCTACGGGTTCTACAATCAATGGAAGCATAGTATGCATGCAGCAATCCATCCCAAGAATAACATCAAAATCGACCATGTTCAACTCAACAAGATCACAAGGCAATATTTTATGCAAGATGCAAATAGGACAATTCCTATAGACCTTCCTAGCAACCATATATGCACCAATAGGAGTAGACACCTTATATGACTCATGCAACAAGTCGGGCTCAACATGAAACTTCTTGGCAACAAAGGGGGTGACAAAAGAAAGAGGCACCCGGATCAATTAATGCATATACATCAAAGTCAAAGATTTTC
Organism: Solanum commersonii; assembly: GCA_029007595.1. Classification (NCBI taxonomy): domain Eukaryota; kingdom Viridiplantae; phylum Streptophyta; class Magnoliopsida; order Solanales; family Solanaceae; genus Solanum; species Solanum commersonii. The sequence continues at coordinate 91,055 of JAJTWQ010000372.1, forward strand.
AACATACCGGTAACGACGTCGGGGGACTTCATCGACCCCTTGCCTCCCATGCAAAGCATAAAATCGATTGTGCCTTGGGGCACCACCTTGTCGGCCCCCTCTCCCCAAGGAACTTGCATTGGCACCTTGTGGACGGACCTCCTTACCCTTGTTGTGATTCCGAGGACAATCTATTGCCTTGTGCCCCATTTCCCCACAACTATAGCAAGCACCGGTATTTCTCAAGCACGGGCCACCATGACCCTTACCACACTTCGGACATACATCAATAGGACCCATACCACCAACACCTTGGGCCCTTGGAACATCATTGGCAAACCCCTTATGGGCGCATGAGAAGACCCTTGGCCTTGATGAAACCGGACTCCCGCCCGACTTTGGAACTTGCCCTCAAAACGGGCCCTCTTGGCCTCATGACCCCTCCTCTTCCTCAACTTCTCCTCCTCCATTTGTTCGGCATAGACCATCAAGCGGGACAAGTCCATGTCACTAATCAACATTGCGGACCGGCATTCTTCACTCACTAGGTCGGACACACCCATCACGAATTTATTCATTCTAGATCGTGAGTCGGCAACCAAGTGTGGAGCATATCTTGAAAGTTGGTTAAACTTGAGGGCATACTCCCTCACACTCATAGACCCTTGTTTTAAATTCATGAACTCCACCAATTTGGCTTCCCTAAGCTCAAGAGGAAAGAATCGATTAAGGAAAGCCGTTTTGAACACTTCCCAAGGCACCACATAGTTTGCCCCCTTCTCTTCTTTCCATTGGTTGTACCATATTTGGGCCACCCCCTTTTAGTTGGTAGGCCGCCAACTCCGCCTTATCTTCGACCTCATGCCCATGATAGCTAATATCTTGTGGACTTCATCAATGAACTCTTGAGGGTCTTCATCTAATTTAGACCCATAGAATTAGGGGATTCATCCGCGCGAAGTCTCTCACCCGAGAGATGGGGGTAGGAGCCTGAGGAACTTGGGCCCCGTGGTTAGCTTGATTAGCCATAGCTTGAGCAAATAAAGTAAGGGCATCCCGAAGATCCCCATTGGTCGGTTGTTCCTCGGGTGCGCGGGCTCGTTTTCCTCTTGTATTAGGCATGATCTAGCATAACATAGAACAACCGTTAGAGAAAAAAAAACTTAATTCAACTCTACCGCACGACCTAGATCATGAAGGAGGGTACCATTACCTAAAACGTCTCATAGCCTCCTACTCATAATTGTGGTGCACAACACAACCATGAATCGGACACTAAACAACGCGGTGTGTTGGACTCCGAGAGATCTATCAACCTAGTGCTCACGATACCAAGTTTGTCACGACCCCGAGTCTAGGGCTTAGGCGTGACCGGCGAAGGGGGAACCCGTGGGAACCCCAACCAAGCCTCATTGCCTATCATTACACGACCTTGGTCGCGGGAGCAATTAAAATGTCCATTTGCGGTACGCATAATCAAGGGAAATTGGGACTAAGGGAGCAAGACAAAAAGAGAATAATACATAAATACCATAGATGAGTCAAGCTCAAACATAATACACAACTTGTCCAACACCACCTCTAAACATGGATACTTAGCGGGGGCCGAGACAAACTACCGGGCTCACCCTCATAGTCAATACATAATTAAAAAGGAAAAGGTCTTATACATAACAAAAGATCATGAGCAACGTCCCCGGAATGGAGGACTCACCAATAACCTTGATAGGAAATCGTATTAGCCACGTGGAGGAGGATGGTCGACGGTGCTCGGTCCCTACATGGTGACATCATGTAGGCATAGAGTATGCATTAGTACGTTTGAATGTACTAAGTATATGGGATGCAATGCAATGTAACAATGGATGGACATTATAGGCAAAATGCATAATCGTACCCGATAGATGACATATTAATGAGATGATATGTATAATGATGCTTATATAAAAATCATATTTAGTAGGGCATAGTATATGTGTAGTGAGTGACCATCAATATAGCATTTCCAAGGCCTACCACCCCTTGGAGAGGCGAAAGAGGTACAAACCCCTCAATGTGGTTACCCGGGCCTACCACCCCCCGAGCTAGGGACCAAGGTACAAACCCCTCGATATGGTTATACGGGCCTACTACCCCCCGTACTAGGCAACCAAGGTACCAACCCCTTGATACGGTTACCCGAGCTAGGCTTGGTCGACTCACACACCATATAGAGAAAATCATATACATGTATCCATTTCATCATCATTTCAATACTTATATAATCATCCGACTCATAGGACGTACATTGGACCTTCCATTTCATAAGAATTCTATAAATGACATTTTATCAAACATATGGTGGGCTACTTGTTCCAACCAATTTTCAAAATCTATATAAAACAGCCCACCAACAACATACATATATATATACATATATAACAACCTTCATAATTTGATCATGGAGGCATGAAAACCATAAACATCACATAATAATACCATTTCATGAAAATATGCAAGATAAACCTTAATAGGGTGTGTAGTAGTGATTCCATAATTCAAGAGTTCATAAATGATCATAAGGACCCATAAACTTGAAGTAAAATAGAGGATAAATGGTTGGACTTGTGGAAAGGAAGGTTTCCACAATCAACCCACATACCTCAACTTTGGAGAATTCTTGATGAAGATTGGAATGGAGAATTGCTTGAGATTGAATCTTGAATGGAATTAAAGCTTGGGATTCTTGAATTTGGTGGATGATCTTGGTGGAATTTTTTGAGAGGGCTTAGAGAGTGTTCTTGGATGTTTTGAAGTTAAATGACTAAGTATGGATATGTCCCCTTTTATAAAAAACGTCCCAACACTTAGAAAAAAATGAGGCGGGTGAACGGTGTTTTCGGCTCTTGGAATTTGCATTTTCTGTCGGACAGTAGTTCCTTGTGTGCTAATAGATATGCCCCTTTAAAGTTGACCCTCAAAATCGCATTTTTACGATTTTCGAATTTTGATACGGTTGCTCTAAAATTCGGGTTAGACCCATTTCCCACTCAATTTGACCCCCTGAATAAGAATATGAAGTCGAATTTTCGAAATGATGCACGGATTTTGAGATATATGGAAATTACAATTTTAGGTGTTTCCGAAGCACATTTTCGAGCATTTTTGGAGTCGTTTCAAGTATTTACTTGAGTTTGAATGTTCTAAATTCTATCTTTTAAAGCTTATTTATTCTCGAGTAAGTCCTCCGCTAAATAGTCAGCCAGGCCAAGGGTTAACTTGGGAATCCAAAATGGTTCTCAAGTGCCGGCCACGTCTAGGGTGTAGGCTCAGGGCATGACAAAAAGATAAGAGTATGTGTGTATAACAAGGTCACTATTTGGAATAAGTATCCCCTTTTTTGCATATATGACTTCTTTGATTAATTACAAGGTGAGTTAATCTTCTCAAAGATTGACTTGAAGCCCAGGTATCATCAGCTTAAGCTTTAGGCTAAATATATTTGTGAGATAGCCTTTTGGACAAGACATGCACATTGTGCATTTTTGGTTATATATTTCAAACTTAATAATGCTCCTAGCACGTTTATGAGCTTGATGAATAGTGTTTTGAAACTCTATTTAGATTTGTTCGTTATTGTATTCATGAACGACATCTTGATATTTCCTAAGAGTAAGGAGAAGCATGAGGATCACCTTAGGATTGTTTTGGGGTTGCTAAAAATGAAGCAGTTGTTTGCTAAATTTTGTAAGTGTGAATTTTTGTTCTCTATAGTGTACTTCCTAGGGAATATGATTTGTAAAGTATGAGTGATGGTTGATCTACATAATATCAAAGTAGTTAACAATTGGCTAGGACCACTTCAGTATGAGAGATTCACACTTTTGTGGGGTTAACCGGTTATTACCAGCGATTTGTGAAGTTGACCAGTTTGACTTATAAAGAAGTTTCATTTGAATGGTCTAATAAATGTTAGGAGAGATTCGAAATGCTCAAGAATTTGCTGACCACAACAACTATTCTAGCTTTGCCCATGAAAGGTAAAGCTTTTGTAGTTTAATGTGATGCTTTATGTTCTAATTTGGGTTTTGTTATGATGTAGGATAAGCTAGTTATTTCATATGTTTCTAGATAGTTGAAGTTTCATGAGAAAAACTATTCCACCTCATGATTTGAAGTTGGCAGTTGTGGTATTTTCTCCAAAAATCTAGACACATTATCATTATGGTGTCCATTGTAAGGTATTTAGTGATCACCACATCCTTCAACATGTGTTTACTCAGAAGGATTTGAATGTGATATAATGAAGATGTATGGAGTTTCTCAATGATTATGACGTAACTATCTTGTTTCATTCAAGTAAGGTTAATGTGGTAGTTAATGCATTGAGTAGAAAGTCTCAGAGCATAGGTAGTTTAACTTGGTTAGAGGTTTTGAGATGTTATTATGCTAGAGAGGTTTAGACTCTGGCTAACAGTCTTATGAGACTTGAGTTATTGAATTTTTGTAGACTATTGTCTCATGTAGAGGCAAGATCTTAGTTTTTCAATTACATTAAAGCCAAACATTTTGAAGATGCTAAGTTGTGCAAGATTCGTGACAAGGTATTGCAAGGGGAAGCGAAAGAAGAAATGATATATGATGAGGGTGTTCTGAGGATCAAAGGGTGTGTGAGTGCACCCCGTGTCTCAAAACCTTTCTAATAGAGGCTCATAATTTTAGATATTTTGTACATTTTGAAGCCACCAAGATGTATCATAACTTGAGGCAACATTACAAGTAGGGTGGAACAAATCGTGATACTGTGTATTTTATTTCTCAATGTCCAAATTGCCAACTATTCCTAAGTGGACATGGGAGAGAATTGCTATAAATTTCTTAGTTGGTCTTCCAAGGACCATGAGTAAGTTCAATTTTATTTTGGTGATTTTAGATAGGATAACTAATTCTTTACATTCCATACCAGTTCAAGTGACTTATAATATAGAGAAGTTTACCAAGATATATCTTCATGAGGTTGTTAAATTGCATGGAGTTTTGGTCTCCATCATTTCTTATAAAGGAATGCAGTTTAATCTAACTTTTGGAGAACCTTGCAAGCTGAGTTGTCCACAATGCATTTGAGTATAAAATTTCCCTCTCAAGCTGATTGGCAGTTTGAGATGATTATTCAGGTATTGGAATACATACTTTATGCGTGTGTGATCGACTTTGGTGGTCATTGGGACCAAGTTTTGCCATTGGCTAAGCTTTCATATAATAATAATTATCACTCAAATATTAATATGGCTCAATTTGAGACATTGTATTTGAGAAAGTGTAGATCTCCCATTGGTTGGTTTGATGCATTTGAGGTAAGATTGTTGGGTACTGAACTTATGAGGGAGTCCTTGGAGAAGGTAAAGATAATCTATAAAAAGCTTTTGGCAGATCAGAATGGATAGAAGGAATATACACATCATAAGGTTAGTATAACGGCCTAACCCTCTAGTGATATTTTCCACTCTGGGTCAAGGCCCGCACGACTTTAAAACGTGTCACTAGTTAGTAAGGTCTGCTTAATTATATACCTAACATCTCTCCTGTGTTTTGCCTATGTGGGACTTCTAATCTTAAGTTGGGGTGTCATATACACCCCCTTCATAGACTCAGCGTCCTCATTGAGGTTTGCCCCACCAAATGGGATTTTTCTAGACTCAGTACTGAGGTTTTGCCCCACCTTATCGGGATTTGGCTAAACTCAGTTGAACTCTGGCCCACATTAACAAGGCTGACACGTGAGTGGCTTTGATACCATTTGTAATAGACCAGTCCTCTAGTGATATTATCCGATCTGGGCCTAGGCCCACACGGCTTTAAAATGCGTCATTAGTTTGTAAGACATGCTTACTTAAATACCCAACATCTGTCGAGTGTTTTTCTGATGTTGGACTTCTAATCTTAAGCTAGGACGTCACAGTTAGAAATATAAATTTCATTCTAGGGGAAAAGATTTTGCTCAAAGTTTCACCCATGAAGGATGTGATGAGGTTTGAAAAGAGAGGTAAGTTGAGTTTGTGGTCTATTAGTCCTTTTGAGATTGAGATTCTTAGATGTGTGGGGGAGGTATCCTATGAGTTGGCCTTACCTCCAAGTTTGTTAAGCTATCATCCAGTGTTTCATGTGTCTATTCTAAATAATTTTTCACGGTGATGACAATGATTTCATTTGGTGGGATTCTGTGATATTTAATGAGATCTTGTATTATAAAAGTAGTGTGTGGCTATTTTAAATAGGGAAGTCTGTGAGTAGAGATCTAGAGTTATTTTTTCTATAAAGGTCCATTGGAAGAACTATCCTCTAAAGGAGCCACTTAGGGGACTGTATCATACATGCATAGCAGATATCCTTTGTTGTTCACGGACTCTTGGTATATTTCTTTCTATCCCATCCTTCTATCCTTTCATTCATATTCCTCATTTGATGTGCGAGGATTAACGTCTGTTGAATTTGTATCTGATGTACCGACCTTCCCTATCATTGTACACTATTTTTTTATCATAGTGCCCTTGCATAGGTCCCTAGGGGATGAGGATTGGCAAGAAGTGAAAATATGAGCGAGTGGTAAAAAATATTCCGAGCTTCACTATAGCGAAGGCACTAAAGTTGTCAAGCTGTGCTATATCAAAGAGATCATCGATATAGTGACCTTCGCTATAGCAAAGGTCGTGATTATTTAGTTCATGTTTTGAGTAAGTTTTTTGTTCAGTCTTGGTCATAACATATATCATTTGACCAGAGAATCCCAAGGGCGACTCTTTCAAGACATAGGGTTTTTCTCTCTTGAGGTTCGTAATTTCAATCCATCTTTCCCTTCATAATTCATGTTCTTCACATAATTGATGGGTGATTTCTTCATGGAACTTTGTGAGTTGAACCCTAGGTTATTTATTATAGGGGTAAAATATAAAGCGAGGGTAATTATGAGTAATTTCCATTTTTTTATGTTAAGCATAGCATTGTTAATCTAGGCTTTAATTTCGGTATTAACAAATCTAGAAACCCCATAAAATGAATTCTTGAGCATATGAACTACTTAAGACAGGTTAGTGGGGGCTAAGACTCCACGAATAGCTTTGGGTTTATCATAGAAACCTCCTATTTGAACACAAAAAATGTACACAAAAGTCTTGATACCCCAAGTGAAATCATAAAATTTCTTTTAAAATCATACTATTGATAAGGTGAGAAACTCAAATCTAAAATTTTATCAAAAATAAAGTTCAAATCGACCTTAAAATCATCAAAGTAGGATTTCCAATTTTCATGCTCATACATAGTTAAAATAATTGACAAAATTAGTAAATTCGTGTCAAAATTGGTATACCCATAATATTAGGACATTAAGTTCCAAAAGTTAACATTACCCAATCCCTAATTGATCTTTATGCCAACCATTTACAATTTCTTATGTCTGTGGTTTCAAATATTAGCTTTGTGAAGCAAAATCAAACATAATGAGTATTAGGGGTGTGCATTCGTTTTTTCGGTTTGGTTTTGTACTATTCGGTTTGAGTATTTTTGTTTTTGGTTTTGAAAAATTATAATCCAATACGAACCAAAATAAATTTGGTTCGGTTTGGTTTCTCTCTTTTCGGTTTGATTTTCCTCAATTTGGTTATTCTGTTATGGAATAATTAGAATCATAATCAGAATTATATTTGCAATTTGAAAATATAATTTACCTTCTAATATTGAATTTCTTAAATATACCTTCTAATATAAATCACAAGTAAAATACAATACTTAAGAGTATATCAATTATAGATATCCAGACATAAAATATAAATTAAATCATAATGAAAGACAACAACACACACACACACTCTCTCTTTATATATAATTCGGTTTTTTTGTTTTTATTTTTTAAATACGAAAGCAAACCAAAAAAGTAAATTATTAATCCAAAATCAAACCAAAAAATCAATCAAATTAAAATTCAGTTTGCTTTGGTTTAGTTTTTCGATTTAACGACAACAGTGCACACCCCTAATGGGTATTCTCAAAAAATGAATAAAATAATTGTAGAATTTGTATCCATTATTTATACGAGAAGAACTCTATTTTTTCGACACTAAAGGTCTTCACCAGACCTGATTCTTCTTTGCACCAGCTCTATTTTTTAAAAAGTAAAATGCATCGATCTAATTGCCTCATACAACCTGGATATGGACCATTCATTTTCCTTGGAGTCCTAGTGTCACGATCTAATGTATATCCTAGACGTGACATGGCGTATAGGACTTTGAGAGGCCCAACACAAGCCACTTAGCATGCTTAAACAATATAATGAATTAAAGAGTTTAAAAAGACAGTTTATATCATAAAGAGTTTGTCAAAAAAAAAGGGAAGCACAAGTCTACATAGTCTCAAAGTCAACTATTACATCAAGAGTGATTGGGACGTAACTCATGTATTACATACAATATCTGAAAAGTAAAGGCGAAAAGCGATAAAAGGTTCGGTCCTTAGTAAATGAGGACGCACCACTACTCAAGACTACCAAAGTGATTACTAGCCACGGGAATGCGGAATCGGAGCGTCGGACCCTACATTTTAGAAGAATGTAGGCAAGAGCATGCGTTATTACAATAATGTACCAAGTATGATAGCAATGAATAGAGTTATAAAATCATGTTAAAAGGACATTTTTGTGATATGTCAAGACCAAGTTAAAACATGAGATAAGAGGTCAAAAACATAATCATGATCATGGTCAATGAAATTAAAATCATCTTTGAACACATGTGAGATACTTCTAAAAGTAACCTTAGTTCATTATTATTGTTGTGGGAAATTTGCCTTAACCGACATAGACCATGTGAGCTATAACATGGAATCCGGTGTCTACTCCCACACCAAAAGGAGATGTCCGTACTTGCCAAGCTAAGAACCATAACATCTAGCTTAAGTGGATCCACTATAGCTAATGTCTATCTAATACAACCTATGGTGGCACATAATTTATAGGACACGGGTAATCGCCACTTGTTCACTCGGTGCTAATCATAATTCCCACGAATTAGTCATCAATCATATTCATTTTATCTTCAAGGGACATGGGTAATCTCCTCTTGTCTTTTCGTTAGAGGACATGGGTAATCACCGCTTGTCTCATCATTAGAATAGCTCCACAACTTTGGTCCTTTTTAGGTGAGAAGAACTTTCAACCTTATTAATCTTTTATGTGAGAAAATTCTTTCATATTCATGTATTGAGTAATACGTGAGAAAATTCTTTCACAACAATCGACAACAACATTTATGCTTTACTCTCTAAGCAACTTACATCATATTTCATCAATTTGATAAGAACATGCATATCTTCACAAATTCATCTTTCATAGTTCAATACCCATTTTTAATCATCATAGTCTAGAAAACATAGGTTAAGCATGGGTTTATGGGGATTCATCTTAAAAACATAGAATTATCTCAATTCATGCATAATAGTTCATAAAAAGGAATATGCATAAGTACCCCCTCCCCCCAACCTATGCCCTAAATCCCTGAGACACACCTTACCTTTACTAAGGTCCTATTACCCCCCCCCCCCCCGAACTTATTTTATATATAATTTTCTACCCTTTTTTTTACCTAGGTGGCACTATCTTGTGGGCCCAGCGCGTGTTGACAATTTTTTCAAGGATAGTGCCACATAGGCCGAAAAGGGTAGAAAACTAATTAAAAAATAAGTTCAGGGGGTAATAGGACCTTAGTAAAGGTTAGGTGTTTTTCAGGGATTTTGGGCATAGGCTAGAGGGGGGGGGTACTTATGCATTTTTCCTTCATAAAACAATCAATTAGATCAACATTTAAAGAAACCCATGACATGGAAGAAAATCCACATTTCAATTGAAGATTTCTAACTTGTAAATTAGAGAATTTAGTAACCCTATGGAGGAAAGATCTCCATAGGTGAAGACTGTCATACCTCAATGCCAAAAGCTTGAAATCAATGGAGGATTAGGAGACTTGATCTTGAAACCCTAATTTTATTATTCTTCCTTAGAGAGAGAAATATTTGAGAGGATGACTTGTTCAACTTTGGGGAATTTAGGAGAATGAATTAAGTCAGCTGTTTTGGAGGGGTAAAAATCATTGTATAGGGCTTTGCGTAAAGGGTAAAACGACATAGTATTGGGTTTGAATATTTTGGGAAAAGTCCAAAACTCCTCTTAAAATAATGGCCGACCCTCACTAACGGCCCAACTTACGGTCCATAGGTCCTACCACAGACCATCCTAGTTAATCGTCGGTGGGTTCAAAGATCATCAATTTTGGACCCCCAATGTTGGGACCCTATGTATGGTCTGTGGGTCCACTTAGGAACCGTACATCCAGATGTGGGTCCCAAATTTTTATCTTAAAATCTCACTAAGTGTGGGACTCACCTACGAGGCCTACCTGCGGCTCGTACATTGAATGACGGACCGTCATGGTGAACCATCACAAAGTACTGAGATTGGACATGTAACATCTCGCACCTAGAATTATAAAGAGTTGAAAATATGAAAATATTGATTTTTGGAAAGAATAAAGAAATCTGGAAGTTTTGTCTAAGTTAAGAAAGTGAGTTTTGGCCTTTTTCAAACGGTCATAACTCCTAGATTAGGATGAGTTAGGAGTAGATATGGATATGGTTGGAAAGCCCTTGGAAATATCTTTCTAATGGCGCCAAGTTTGCGCGATTTTGACATCATATGAGTGAGTTATGTCCTTTGGAAATTGGGCTGTTGAAATACGGAATTGTCCAATTCAGATTTTTGAAGGGCGATTCAGTCTTTTCCTTACGTAATTACTCTAATTCATTTTTAAGAGATTAATTGGGGTAAAACCAGACTTTATTCTGTTTAGAAAATTAGAATTTATGCTTAGGACTTGGAGAAAAGAGAAAGGAAGAAAGAAAGGGAGAAAAGCCAAGATTTTGCCAAGAACGTCAAGCGTTTGGAGTGGAATTCATCGGGGGTGACCCCTATTAAGATATGTGAGTTTTTTTGTATTGGTTTAGTTCACCCACACACCAACTTGTTCAATTCAGCAAAGATTGGAGTTGTTTGAATGTTAAGAAAGTGAAGTTCTTGAAGAACATTGTTGAATTCTTGTTGGTTGATTGTTAAATGCCTAGTATTGATTTGATTTGTGTTTTCGAGTTGTTTTTCGAAGTTGAATCTATTTTTATGGAGGGAACTAATGATCCTAAGTGTTTGGGGAAAGAACCATTGATGTTACGAGGATTTAGAGTTGAAAATCGGAGAAAAAAAACATCAAAACCTGGGGAAGGGTGTGGGGCGCCGAGCCAGCCAGCATGTCCCAAAAGGGACTCTGAAGTCAACCCCTTGGGGCGACACGCCATCCAGCACACCCCAGCAATCTCTCTGACATTTGAGGGCGGCACCTCGAGCTTTTCAGAGCGCCAGGGACACCAGTTCTCCCCTTTTTTCCCACATTTTCGTACTTGTTCCTAAGTGATGTACCTATGTTTCCTAGTCAATTCTAACACTCTAAAGTACATCTAAACTTCATGAAATCATCCATAAACACGAGACCATGAACCTTGAATCCATAATTCAATTCAAGGAAAGTTAAGTTCAAAGTCGAAGTTAAGAGTCAAGTTTAGAAGTTAATGAAGAAAGTCAAAGAAAAGCAACGTTTCTTAAAGTTTTCAAGGGTCTTTAACAATGTTTTAACGTCATTTTAAGACTTAAGTTTTGAAGTTAAGCAAGAGTAAATCTTTGGTTTGAAGTTCTTTCTTCAAAAAGGTATATGGGGACTATGTATTCCCAAGGAAGTTTTAAAAGAAATGTTTTCACATTGAAACAAGATTGGAAATTGAGATTTCCAAAGAGCCTTCGGGCTAGTTATCAGAAAAGACTAATCGCTTTCTAAATAAAGCTAAAAGGAAAACTTTTATTTCGACGATAGCCATTGAGCTAAATTTTTTAGCACTAATCTCAAATTACAGAGGAAATATGTTTTAAAAACATAAGAGCCAGTACATTTTTAGGAGTAGTATTGAGCACCAAATTGGGGGAGCGTTCAAAGAACCCACAGCCCCCATAGAACCATGTAGCCATCATGGGTAGAAGAGGTTCATACTTTTTAGGTAAATCCTTTTCAAATTAGACTAGTGGATCTATTAGGCAGTTCAGGTTCTATACCTTTGGCCGGGTATAGGATGCTCTGGCAGTGTGAGGTTGATCGTTGTATCATCACTATAGCTCTTATGTAATGGTTGTCGGTTAGAGAAACTCCCACAACAGTTATTGTATTTTTATATACATCAGTTCATTTGTATTTCTACATATATCTCAGATTTATTGTATCTTTGCATACACACAGAGTTTATAGCATGTTTTTAAACAGCTTTTCTTTATATTGCACTTGTTTGAAATTGATTTATATTGAAATGAGTCAGTCAGGTTGAGCTGAGTTGAGCCAGGTATGTTATTCAGTTTTTCTCAGATTTCCTTCTAGCCTGTGTTGCTTAGTATTTCAAATCGCATACTCGTACATTCAATGTACTGATGCCAATTAGCCTGCATCGTCTTATGGTGCAAATTCAGGTAGTTAGGATCAGCATCCAGCGCCTCGTTTATCCAGTTGAGCAACTCAGAGTCAGTGGTGAGCCTCATTGCATTCAGGAGGACTCTTTTATTTGCTTTCAGTCTTTCATTTATTAGGATGTTGTGGGGTTTGTCCCAACATCCATCTCAGTATTTTAGAGGCTTCATAGACAATCAAATATTTATTAGTGCAGATGTCTTTCTTTATCCTTCAGATGTTGTTTAATGACTTAAGTGCTATTTTGGCAAGCTTATTATTCTTTAAGTTGTTATTTGAGACATGTTTATTTGAGTTAAGTCTTCCGCTGAGTTAAGTATGTCAGGCCAAGAGTTCTCTTGGGCCAGCAATGGTCTTCGAGTGCTAGCCATGCCCACGGTGTAGGCTTGGGGAGTGAAAAACTTGGTATTAAAGCACAGAGTTCAAGAGTCCTAGGGAGTCTATGAAGCCGTGTTTGTAGAGTCCTACTTATCGGTGTGAAGCACGCCACATCTCTAATTAGGAGGCTGTAACATTTAGGAACTACCTCACTTCTTTCACACTCTTTTTATGCGTTAGAGTTTATCTCTAAAATAGTTTCCCTCTAATTAGTGTTTGCGCGTGTTTTCAGATAAACATGCCTCCGCGAAGAGAAGTCAAAGGTTGTCTAGCTAGGAGGACTGTTGAAGAGCAAGAGTTACCTAATTCACCGTAAGTGCAACCGCAAGAAAAGGTCTCTAATGCTGAGTTTAGAGAGGCTATAAGGATACTTAGCCAAGTTGTGACCAATCAGTTGGGCAGCAGAGAGGAGCTCGACAAGAAGAGGCTAAAACTTCAAGGATTCGTGAGTTCTTGAGAATGAATCCCCCAAGTTTCACAGGTTCGAGCACTGCAGAGGACCCAGAGAATTTCATTGAGGAACTAAAAAAGGTGCTCGATGTGATACATCTTATTGATACTGCGAGAGTTAAACTAGCTGCATATCAGATGAAGAATGTTGCTAGGACCTGGTTTGATCAGTGGAAAAGGGGTAGAGCTGAGAATGCACCACCTGTGAGTTGGGCATGTTTTGAGGAGGCCTTCTTGGGGAGATTCTTTCCCCGAGAACTGAAAGAGGCTAAGGTACGTGAGTTTCTCAGACTAAATCAAGATTCTTTGAGTGTGCATGAGTATGGGTTAGAGTTCACGCAACTGTCTCGCTATGCTCCTGAAATGGTTGCGGACATGAGGAGTAGGATAAGTTTATTTGTTGCTGGTTTGAGTCACCTGTCAAGCAAGGAGGGCAGGGCAGCAATGTTTATTGGGGACATGGACATCTCAAGGTTGATGGTCTATGTGCAATAGGTAGAGAAAGAGAAGCTGAGGGATAGATAGCAGTTCAAGAACAAGAGAGCTAAGACAAGGAATGAGTCTGGGCAGCAAAAGAGTAATGCAAACCGGTCGACTTTCCAACAGAAACAGAAGGGACCTTCTCCATCATCTGCTAGTGCACCTGCACCTAAGAACAAGAATGAGTACTATGGTCAAAATTCCAGAGTTAAGGTTGCATATTCACACGGTAGTGTGGCGCAAAAAGGTAGTAAGCCTCCTGCCTGCGCCAAGTATGGTAGGAACCATTCAGGTATTTGTCGTGAAGGTTCCACTAGTTGTTTCAAGTGTGGTCAGAGTGAACATTTCATGCGAGAGTGTCCAAAGAACAGGCAGGGTAATGGGGGCAATAGAGCCTAGTCTTCTTTAGTTGCTCCACCAGATAGGGTTGCACATAGAGGAGCTACTTCTGGTACTGGCGGAGGAACAAACTGTCTTTATGCAATCACCAGTCGTCAAGAGCAAGAGAACTCTCCAGAATGTTGTTATTGGTATGATCAAAGTCTTTACTTTTGACATTTATGCTTTGCTAGACCCAAGAGCAAATTTGTCTTTTGTAACTCCTTATGTTGCAAATAAGTTTGACATTCTTCTTGAGAAACTATGTAAACCCTTTTGTGTTTCTACACCTGTTGGGGAGTCTATTCTAGCTGAGCAAGTCTATCGAGATTGTGTCATTTCCATCAATTACAAAGACACCATGGCTGATCTAGTTGAGCTAGACATGGTAGATTTTGATGTCATTTTAGGTATGGACTAGCTTCATGCGTATTATACCTCCATAGATTGCAGAACTCAAGTTGTCAAGTTTTAGATTCCTAATGAGCCAATCATAGCGTGGAGTAGTAGTTCAGCAGTGCCTACGGGTCATTTCATTTCGTACCTTAAGGCGAGAAAGTTAGTTTCAAAGGGATGTATCTATTACTTAGTGTGAGTTAATGACTCTAGTGTTGAGATACCTCCCATTCAGTCAGTCCCTATAGTAAAAGAGTTTCCAGAAGTCTTCTCCGATGATCTACCCTGAGTCCCTCCTGAGAGAGAAATAGACTTCGATATAGACATCATTCCAGATACTCATCCTATCTCTATTCCGCCATACAGAATGGCACCAACAGAGTTGAAAGAGTTGAAAGAGTAGTTGAAAGATTTGTTAGAAAAGGGCTTCATTCGACCAAGTGTCTCACCTTAAGGCACTCCGGTCTTGTTTGTGAGAAAGAAAGATGGTTCTCTTAGGATGTGTATAGATTACCATCAATTAAATAAGGTTACCATCAAGAATAAGTATCCTCTTCCAAGGATAGATCATTTATTTGATCAACTTCAGGGTGCCACCTGTTTTTCAAAAAATGATCTCAAATCAGGCTACCATCAGTTGAAAGTTAGGGAATGTGACATTCCAAAGACAGCATTCAAGACTAGATATGGTCATTATGAATTCTTGGTTATGTCATTTGGTTTAACCAATGCACCTGCAGCATTCATGGATCTTATGAACAGAGTATTCAAACCTTATTTAGATATGTTTGTCATCGTCTTCATTGATGACATACTAATCTATTCAAGGAATGAAGAAGATCATGCTAGTCATCTCAGAATAGTTCTTCAAACCTTGAAAGCTAACGAGTTGTATGTTAACTTCTCTAAGTGTGAGTTTTGGCTTGAGTTTGTGGCATTCTTGGGCCATATTATTTCCAGTGACGGTATTAGAGTTGATACTCAGAAATTTGAGGTAGTGCAGAATTGGCCTAGACCCACATCTCCAACTGATATTAGGAGTTTCTTGGGCTTGGCTGGCTATTATAGGAGATTTGTTGAGGGTTTCTCATCCATTTCGTCTCCTTTGATGAAGTTGACTCAGAAAACAGCGAAGTTTCAATGGTCTGAAGGTTGTGAGAAAAGCTTTCAGGAATTGAAGAAGAGGTTGACTAGTGCCCCAGTTTTGACATTACCAGAGGGTACTCAAGGTTTTGTGGAGTATTGTGATGCATCCAGAGTTGGTTTGGATTGTGTGTTAATGCAGAATGGCAAGGTGATAGCTTATGCCTCCAGACAGTTGAAGGTTCATTAAAAGCATTATCCAACCCATGACTTAGAGTTGGCTGCTATAGTTTCTGCCTTGAAGATTTAGCAACACTACTTGTATGGTGTTCATGTTGATATATTCACTGATCACAAGAGCTTGCAATATGTATTCACTCAGAAAGAGCTCAATCTCCGACAGAAGAGGTGGTTGGAATTACTCAAGGATTATGACATGAGTATTCTTTACCACCCAGGTAAGGCTAATGTTGTTGCTGATGCTTTAAGCAGGTTATCTATGGGTGGTATCACCCATGTTAAGGAAGAAAAGTGGGAGTTAGCCAAATATGTGCACAGACTTGCACGCCTGGGAGTCAGACTTATCGATTCCACATAAGGAGGAATAGTGGTGACGAATGGGGCTGAATCATCACTAGTGCCAGAAGTGAAGGAGAAGCAGGACCAAGACCCCATTTTTCTTGACTTGAAGACAAATGTTCAAAAGCAGAGAGTATTAGCTTTCGAACAAGGGGGAGATGGTGTGTTAAAATACCAAGGTAGATTGTGTGTACCAATGGTGGATAAACTCTAAGAGAGGATCATTGAAGAAGCTCATAGCTCCAGATATTCCATCCATCTGGGTTCCACCAAAATGTATCGTGATTTGAGAGAGGTATATTAGTGGAATGGTATGAAGAAGGATATTGCAAAGGTTGTCGCCAAATATCTGAATTGCCAGCAAGTGAAAGTTGAACACCAAAGGCTTGGTAGTTTGGCACAAAATATAGAACTTCCAAAATGGAAGTGGGAGATGATTAATATGGACTTCGTCAGAGGTTTGTCAAGGTCTCATAGACAACATGATTCTATTTGGGTGATTGTCAATAAAATGACAAAATCAGCCCATTTTATATCGGTAAAGATTACCTACTCAGTAGAAGATTATGCTAAACTATATATTCAGGAGGTGGTAAGACTTCATGGGGTCCTAGTATCCATTATTTCATACAGAGGTGCACAATTTACTGCACAGTTCTGGAAATCTTTTCAGAAAGGTTTGGGTTTGAAAGTGAATTTAGGTACTGCCTTTCATCCTCAGAAAAATGGGCAAGCAGAGCTCACTATTCAGACTTTAGAAGATATGTTGAGGGCTTGTGTGATTGATTTCAAAGGGAATTAGGATGATCACCTACCTCTCATTGAGTTTGCTTACAACAACAGTTATCATTCTAGCATCTAGATAGCTCCATATAAAGCTCTTTATAGGAGAAGATGTAGATCTCCTATTGGATGATTTGAAGTTGGTGAAACAGGGTTGATAGGGCTAGATTTAGTTCACCAAGCCATGGAGAAGGTGAAGCTGATTCAGGAGAGGTTCAAAATGGCACAGAGCCGTCAAAAATTATACACATATGTTAGGAGAAGGCCATTAGAGTTTGAAGTAGATGATTGATTTTATTTGAAAGTTTCACCCATGAAGGATGTCATGAGGTTTGGTAAGAAGGGGAAACTTAGTCCCCGGTATATTGGACCTTATCGCATAGTCAGGAGGATTGGTAATGTAGCATATTAGTTGGAGCTACCTCAAGAGTTAGCAGAAGTTCATCCGGTGTTTCAGATCTCCATGTTGAAGAAGTGCATGGGAGATCCTTTATTGATTATACTAACTAAAAATGTTGGGATTAAGGATAACTTATCTTATGAGGAGATTTCGGTTCAGATTTTAGATCGCTAAGTTCGCAAGTTGAGGACCAAAGAAGTAGCTTCAATTAAAGTTCTTTGGAGGAACCAATTTGTCGGGGAAGCTGAAGAAGATATGAAGAAGAGATCTCCACATCTCTTTGAATCCGGAGGGAATGCAGATCAAGGTACTAATTCTCTTCTTAGTACTCTTTGAATTATGAGTGAGCATGTTGATTGTTTCATTTACTTGTTGGGTGTTTGGACTAGATGTTATCACATTTATCTTAGTGAAATAAAGCTCATTCGAGGACGAATGTTTCCAAGGGGGAGATATTGTAACATCTCGTACCTAGAAATGACTATAAAGAGTTTAAAATATGAAAATATTAATTTTTTTTGGAAAGAATAAAGAAATCAGGAAATTTTGTCCAAGTTAAGAAAGTGAGTTTTGGCCTTTTTCAAATGGCTATAACTCCTAGATCAGGATGAGTTAGGAGTAGATCTAGATATGGTTGGAAATCCCTTGGAGAGATATTTCCAACGCATCCAAGTTTGCATGATTTTGACATCATATGAGTGAGAAATGTCCTTTGGAAGTTGGGTTGTTGGAATACAGAATTATATAATCCAGACTTTTGAAGGGCGATTCAGTCTTTTCCTTACGTAATTACTCTAATTCATTTTTAGGAGATTAATTGGGGTAAAACCAGACTTTATTCAGTTTAGAAAATTAGAATTTATGCTTAGGGCTTGGAGAAAAGAGAAAGGAAGAAAGAAAGGGAGAAAAGCCAAGCTTTCGCCAAGAACGTCAAGCATTTGGAGTGGAATTCATCGAGGGTGATCCCTATTCAGGTATGTGAGATCTTTTCGTCTTGGTTTAGTTCAGCCACACACCAACTTGTTCAATTCAGCAAAGATTAGAGTTGTTTGAATGTTAAGAAAACGAAGTTCTTGAAGAACATTGTTGAATTCTTGTTGGTTGATTGTTGAATGCCTAGTATTGATTTGATGCATGTTTTTGAGTGGTTTTTCGAGTTAAATCTATTTGGTATGGAGGGTACTAATGATCCTAAGAGTTTGGGGAAACAACCATTGAAGTAAGGAGGATTTAGAGTTGAAAATCGGAGAAGAAAAATCGTCAAAACCTGGGGAAAGGGGGTTGGGTGCCATGCCAGCCAACGCGCCCCAAAAGGGACTGTGAAGTCCAGCCCTTGGGGCGACGCGCCAGCCAGCACACCCCAATAGTCTCTCTGACGTTTGAGGGTTGGCGCCCCGCGCCTCTCAAAGCGCCAGGGACACCAGTTCTTCCCATTTTCCCCCACCTTCTCGTACATGTACCTAAGTGATGTGCCTATGTTTCCTAGTCAATTCTAACACTCTAAAGTACATCTAAACATCATGAAATCATCCATAAACATGAGATCATAAACCTTGAATCCATAATTCAATTCAAGGAAAGTTAAGTTCAAAGTCAAAGAAGTTAAGAGTCAAGTTTAGAAGTTAAGAGTCAAGTTTAGAAGTTAATGAAGCAAGTCAAAGTAAAGCAAAGTTTCTTAAAGTTTTCAAGGGTCTTTAACATTTTTTTAATGTCGTTTTAAGACTTAAGTTTTGAAGTTAAGCAAGAATAAAGTTTTGGTTTGAAGTTCTTTCTTCAAAGAGGTATATGGGGACTATGTATTCCCAAAGAAGTTTTAAAAGAAATGTTTTCACATTTAAAAAAGATTGGAAACTGAGATTTCCAAAGAGCCTTCGGGCTAGTTTTCAAAAAAGAATAATCGCTTTCTAAATGAAGCTAGAGGGGAAACATTGATTTCCAAGATAGCCATTGAGCTAAGTTTTTGAGCACTAATCTCAAATCACAGAGGAAATATGTTTTAAAAACATAAGAGCCAGTACATTTTTGGGAGTAGTATTGAGCACCGAATTGGAGGAGCGTTCAAAGAACCCAGAGCCCCTATAGAACCATGTAGCCATCATGAGTAGAAGAGGTTCATACTTTTTAGGTGCATCCTTTTCAAATTAGACTAGTGGATCCATTAGGCAGTTCAGGTTCTATACATTTGGTCGGGTATAGGATGCTCTGGCAGCGTAAGGTTGATCGCTGAATTATTACTATAGCTCTTATTTGATGGTTGTCGGTTAGAAAAACTCCCACAACAATTATTGTATTTTAATATACATCAATTCATTTGTATTTCTACATACATCTCAAATTTATTGTATCTTTGCATACACACAGAGTTTATAACATGTTTTTAAACAACTTTTCTTTATATTGCACTTGTTTGAAATTGGTTTATATTGAAATGAGTCAGTCAGGTTGAGTTGAGTTGAGCCAGGTAAGTTATTCAGTTTCTTTCAGATTTCATTCTAGCCTATGTTGCTTAGTACTCGCATACTCATACATTCAATGTATTGATGCCAGTTGGCCTGCATCGTCTTATGATGCGGGTCGGGTAGCCAGGATCAGCATCCAGCGCCTCGTTAATCCAGTTGAGCAGCTCAGAGTCAGTGGTGAGCCTACTTGCATTCGGGAGGACTCTTTTATTTTTTTTCAATCTTTCATTTATTAGGATGTTGTGGGGTTTGTCCCAACATCCATCTCAGTATTTTAGAGGCTTCATACACAGTCAGATATTTATTAGTGCAGATGTCTTTCTTTATCCTTCAGATGTTGTTTAATGATTTAAGTGCCATTTTGGCCAGCTTATTATTCTTTAAATTGTTATTTGAGACATGTTTATTTGAGGTAAGTATGTCAGGCCAAGGGTTCACTTGGGGCCAGCAATGGTCTTCGAGTGCCAGCCACGCCTAAGGTGTAGGCTCGAGCGTGACAGGACATTTTTGGAAAACTGGTATTGTCCAACCACAGACCTACCTAAGGACCGTGTGTCAGACCACGAGTCGTTGGTGGCTCTATCGGTACTGGCAAAAGAATTCCAAGAAACCCGCAATTTTTCACCTATTTGAATATTAGGTGTTAAACCTGGATAATGGCGCAAATCTACTTGCTCAATAAAAATTCAATATTGTACTCATTTGCCTTGTCAAATATTCTTGCTCAAGAATAATTTTATGTTTCATGATAAAAATCTGATATGGACTTTTCAAAATCACCCAAAATTTAGAGGTCAAACCTATAATTCATGGATAAAATTTCTCAAGTCATGGAATATAATTTTGATCGTAAAACTAATATGGAGACCTTTGAATTGACACATTTTTATGCTTAAACAAGGCCAAATCACTCAAAATATTCAAAATACATTCGAAACTCATCAAAATTTAACTAAAATTTACGGAGAAGTCCAAAATCATCATACAGAGATGTTGGAAGATTTCAATCATAAATCCAAACTTGTTCAGTCAACTATTTGACCGTAGTCAACTATTAACTTAAATTCTACTAGAATACAACTTGAGTGTCCTAAACTCATTCAGAAACTCTTGAATACAAACCAATATACAAAAAAATATGAAATGCATTTTGGATCAATTGGGTTCATGAAATCATTGATACAAGGTCATCTTGATCAAAATTTGGCAATACCTTAGCTTTCTTAAAACTCAAAAGTACAACCAAGGACTCAAATCATTCCCAAACACCTCGATATCCATACCAACCAGACCACTAAGCCAAAAATCACCTTTAGGACCTAAAAAACTGACACAATTCTAATTTGAGATCATTAACTAAGAATTTGGACATTGATCAAACTTCAAACCTTCAAAGTCAAAAATCTCAATCAATATTCATTCGATCACATTGAGAATTATGTCACCCCTTCCCGCTTGTCACAAATAGTATGAAGAAGCTACGGGGAGGGTTAAAATAGAAAAGAATACTAAAAAAATTAAAAATTGAATTGTTTTCTCTTAACGCATATGTACTCTTCTAGAATCATGTCATCTATTCTTTCAAATTATAAACAAATTAATAAAACTACAGGTCGATCAAACAGGGGAAATATGTTCAAAAATAAAATGATCATGCGAGTCGTTTTACATGTTTTGTTTAATTTGGTTTTAGTTTGATTCTTCGATTTGGGCCAAATAGGGTAGACTATTGTCTGCTTCAAAAATTGAAGTGTGTTGATAACTGTTGGATAGAATGACACTATAAGGCCCAATACAAATTGGGGCCCAATAAACTAATATGGCACATATACTTAGGTAGTTAAATTAGTTAACTATAAATATCCCTAATGTACTCTTAACGACTACTAGTACAAAACTGTATAAGTAATATTTGGTAGACGTGGTTACATGGCCAAATTAAGATATTATTGGTGTAGCTAGCTATAATGTTTTTAATTTTAACCTTAATTATTCTCCTCTTAATTAACTAACTGTTAAATTTGTAAAAACATCATTGTATTTATAGACTAATCTTTTTCTAATATCAAATATTATAAAAATAAAAATGGTGCCAAGTTTCTTATTTCACAGAAGATCTATTAGTAAAACTCTAGTCTCTCGTGTACCGATCAATTTCTTTTTATCACTCCTATTATTGTTTCTTTTATTAGATTGATTGGAATAAAGTTGCATATTATAGACGTGTATTCTTTGTGTTTGGATTTGTTTGTGTCTTAAACTGGTGTGTGAAGCTAAGTAACAACATTAGAATAAATTCAAGAATCAATGTAATTACTACGGTCTACAATTGTGGGAAAAACAAACAATATTACTACCATTTATGTTTTGTCTAATATGTGCTTATGCTAGAGTGTACAATGATATTTTAATTTGTTGTCTCTTAACAATAATTAGGGCAGGAAATAAATTGTTCTTGTATGTAACAAATAATGCTAGATATCCACAACTACAAACCATTTGTTTTAATTACTAAGTTTGATGATATGAACTTTATAATATACTCTCTCTGTCCCTAATTACTTGTTCACTTTTTCCCATTTAGTTGTCCCTAATTACTTGTCTATTTTAACAAATCAAGAAAGGACAAATTTTTTTATCTATTATACCCTCAATTAATTACTTTGAAAAAGGTAGACCTTTTTGAAAATCTTAATGTTTTAATTCACCCACTTTATAATTAATAGGGGTAAAATGGTATACTCACTATGTCAATCATTGTTTATTTAACAGGTGTGTTGATTCAAAAGTGGATAATTATTAGGGTCAGAGGGAGAGGGAGTACGTACACACATAACTATTGTTCTTGTAAACATAGGGAAAACTGAAGATCTGCATGTGGGGCAATATTTTTTATAAGCAGCCATTGTTTGATGCATCCCGCATGATATTCATGGCCGCACCCAAATGTCCCGATGTTCTCTTCATGCTCAAATCTGCCATGACATATGACACAAATCCCTTCAGTTTTTATTGGATTATCTATTTCGTCTATTGGCACATCAACATGATGAAGTCTTTTTTTAAAATACCTCAATATAACATCCTCCGCACTCTCCTCCACATAAGCATCTTGATGATCCGGATCACTTGTTGGAGGATTTCTCCAATTTTGTGCGGATTAGTCTGGCAGATTTACCGCTACATCGGTTCTTAAGAAACTATATATATCTACTGAATTACGACCACTCATGTTAAAAATATCAACAATAAAAGAATGAAAATGAGAATTGCTAATTTTTCAGTAACACTAATATAGATCGAATTAAACAAAAATAATGTTGGAATTTCCTTGAGTTTTGAAAGGAACATAAGTACCCAAAAAAATGTATAAGAAGTTTGAGTGAAAATGAAGTGTATATAGTGATAGCCTACATATCTTTATTTGGGATCTTAATAAGTTGTATTCCTTATTTGTATAGAAATCAGATTCATTGACAATATAAAATATATAGATAGAGATAGCCTACCATATTTTCTATTTCATTTGGAATATTAATAAATTGTATTCCTAGTTCATTATAATTGGAAATTTAGTAAATTATTTAGTAAGTTATATTCCTAGTTTATTATATTTGTGAAATTAATAAATTGTATTCCTAGTTCATTATATTTAGAAAATTAATAAATTGTATTTCTTGTTCATTTGGAAAATTAATAAATTGCATTACTAATTTTTTTTTTTTTTAAATAAGATTTATAGACAATATGATACAAGGAAAAGCAAGAAAAAACACTCCAACTTTGACCGAAATTATTGTTATGATACCAAACTTTATGGAGGACCTTTTACCCCCTGCACTATTTAATAGTGTACTTTAACGGTATATATGTGCCCATGTGGACACATTACTATTTAAAATGATGCAATATTTATGATGTTCACGTAGACACATATATACCTTGAAAATACACTATTAAATAGTACATGGATAAAAGGTCATTTCCAAAGTTTGGTATCGTAATAGTAATTTTGACCAAAGTTAGAGTATTTTTCAGACTTTTTTTCCTATGATATATAAAGAGATGGCCTCCCATATTTCTTAGTGCATTTGGGAAGTTAATAACTTGTATTCCTAATTTTTTTTGGAACCGAATTTATTGATTTGACCGTTATTAATTACTTGACCAAATGGGCTTAAATCTTATAAACCTTTTGTCTTTTAAATGTGTGCGGAAAGGAAGTCAAAGAAAATAGAGTAAAACATATCATTTTTATATTGTTTGATAAATACAGAAGAAAAAAAGATAAAAGAAAAAGACTTGAAGAATGACTTGCCACTCATACCGGACTCATCACCTATACAACAAGGTGAAGAAAATTGCAAAGGTAAATATGAAAATATGTAGGACAATATTAGAATCAATGTAGGACAATATTAGAATCAAAATCAAGACCAAGAGAGGCTAACAAACCACATCAGAGCTATGGATGTCGAGAAATATAAGAAGAACCGTATTAGTAGGAAGTTAAGAAAAATAAGAAGAAAATTAAAAAAATTATATCCGGAATATAAACAACTTAATATCACAAAAACTGATAACAAAAAAATTAAATCACTTAATAGATAATATATCTAAAGTAGAATATAGATATATTCAATATTTAAAATTACAATGAATAAAGAGAATAACGAATATAGACAAAAACTTAATAAAATAATTATAGCAAAAAGACAAGAATTAGCACATAGAAAAAATAGACTTAACAGTAACATATTTGCAGAAATTTGTCACAAATCTATAATAGCACAAAGAAAGACTATTTTATATCTAGAAATACAAATACATAACTTAGAATATAAATTTCAACACGATCTATAAATGAATAAGGAAGAATACGCAATAGATGAAAAATATATGAAAACTATGACGGATTAAAAATAAAAATAATATTTTCTAATCTAGGAAGAAGATATAAGAAAATAGGTGATAATATAAGTTTAATGTTAGAAAAAAAAAATGGTAAAACTAGAAGATAGTTTAACTGCTATGGTAAGAATAACAAAAAAGAAAATGAAGAAATAGATAGAAAAATGGAAATTGAAAAAATAAAACAACAAGCAAAAAAGGAAGTACAACAATTAGAAGAAGTAAAAAATACAAAAATAATAGAGCTAGAAAAAGAGCTAGCAATATTGAAAGAAATATATGAAATGAAACAAAAAGAAAAAGAACAAAACACGAAATTAACAAATGAGATAATTAAATTTAAAGAAAAATTGCAACTAGAAGATGAATTAGAAGAAAAAGAAAAAAATAACCAAGATAATCTACCCGAAATAAGCTGTGTAGTAGATATAACAGACACCTTAGGAGCTAGAATGAAATTCTTGCAACGATGGTTTATGGAATTATGTGAAAAACATAAAGAAGAAATAAAAATGGAAAAAATATTAATAAAAAACTTAGCATGTTGCAAAAATAAAACAGCACCTCAATTTGGTTGTACGGATAAGTATTATAAAAATAGAAAGAAATATAATAAAAATATAGATCTAAATATAAATATAAAAAACCTAGAAGAAGGTACTATGTAAAAAACTATAAAACTAAAAGACCATATAGACCAAAAAGAAAACTAACGGAATGTACTTGTTATAATTGTGGAAAATTAGGACATATAGCAAGAGATTGTAAATTACCTAAGAATCCGAAGAAAAAAAAAATATCAGAAATAATAATAGACGATGAAAAATATACACAAATAGAGTATGTAGATTATGAATTAGAAAGCAATGATAGTATATATGAATTATCGGAAAATGAAATGGAAAATAATCTAGTAATAGAATCAGCTAATGAATACGATATCAATGACTGAAAAAGATATACAAACAATAACTAAAGAAAAATACCAAGATGAAGAATCGGCAGAACAAAAAGAAATATTTGATAATAATATATTTGAACAAATAAAAGGAAAAGAATTAGATCTAAATGTAACAAAAATATTCGAAATACCAACAATAAGAAACTGGTTTAAACGACAAAAAGAAGAATATTATGTAGTAAGTCAAAGAGAACATATCATAGATTGCAAATACACTAAAGGAAATGCTAAAATACCAATAATAAATAAACGAATAATAAATAAAGAAATACAAGATATTAAGGCTAAAAATCCAATTAAATATGTACATTTAGGAGGAACGAAAATATTAATAAAAGCATGTTTTAGAGAAGGAATAGATACGCCCATAGAAATATACTTAGCAGATGATAGGATTATACAACCTATAGAAAAAAGTATAATAAGCGCAGTAAAAGGTAACCTCATATACCAAAAATTTAAATTTATAATAAGTGCTAACTACTCAGTAGCAGTAAATGACAGAAATATAGATAAATCATTAGTATTATATTGGAAAATGTCGGGAATAGAACTAAATAGGAAAGTAAAATATTTACAACTAGATGTAAAAACTTATATGTTTTAACAACAAAACATAAAATAACAGCAAAAAATAAAATAGATAAAATAAAAATAGAAGATCCCTTTGAAAGAATAGTTACAGTCATAAATAATAATGATTATATCTATAATGAAATTGATATAGAAGAAGATTTAGAAATAGTAAAAGAAAGACTAAGTACATCGAAAAGAATAAACAATGAAATAATGGAACAACGAAAATATTTAATATTAATAAATACAAGACTAGAAGAAAATTATATTACAAGAGAATTAGTAACGGAAGATGAAATAATAACTATTGAACAATCATGCCCCGAACTACCAAGAGTATTAACACATACAGAAGAAACTACGGAAAAGGAAATAATCATTGGAGGAATACCAATAATAATAAAATTTAAAATATATCAAGGAGATGAAAATATCACTTTAGGAATAAAATGGCTAGAACAAGTAAAACCATATAATTTAGAAGACAAACAGGTTAATAATAAATTATGAAAATAAAAGAGTAATAATAAAAAGGACTTTGGTATGATAAAAAGATGAAAATATATATACTTGCAAAGATAATAATAGAAGGATATTACAACGGATATTATACACCAATGATAGATACGGGAGCGAAGCTAATATATGTAAATATAATTGTTTACGGAAGATAAGTGAGAAAATTAAAAACACCGATAGTAGTAACAAGATTTAATAATGAAGGAAGCATGATCACATATAAGGCAAAAAATATAAAAATACAAATATGGGATAAGATATTAACTATAGAAGAAATATATAACTTTGAATTGACTACAAAAGATATGCTATTAGGAATGCCATTTTTAGAAAAATTATACCCACATATAATAACAAAAACACACTGGTGGTTCACGACACCGTGTAAACAAAATATAGGAGCAAAAAGAGTAAATAATAAAAAACAAAAAACAACAGAATGGATAAAAGGAAGTGAAAAAATTACACAAAAATTAGAAAATATAAAAGAAGAAGACCCTAAAATAGAATTAATTATATTCTCTATAGATAAAGTAAAAATAATTCAAGATAAGCTAGAATTATTATATAGTGAGGATCCTTTACAAGGATGGGAAAAACATAAAACAAAAATAAAAATTGAGCTAATTGATAATAATGAAGGTATAATAACCCAAAAACCATTAAAGTATAATTTTAGTGATTTAACCGAATTTAAGATACATATAGATGAATTACTAGAAAAAGGATATATACAAGAAAGCAATAGTAAGCATACAAGCCCGGCATTTATCGTAAATAAACATAGTGAACAAAAAAGAGGAAAAAGTAGAATGGTTATTGATTGTAGAAACTTAAATGCAAAAACTAAAACATATAATTATCTGATACCAAATAAGATACTAAAAATAAGACAGATACAAGGATATAATTATTTTAGCAAATTTGATTGTAAATCAGGATTTTACCACTTAAAATTAGAAGAAGAATCTAAAAAACTAACGGCATTTACAGTACCACAAGGATTTTATGAATGGAACGTATTACCATTTGGATATAAAAATGCACTAGAAAGATATCAACACTTTATGGACAATTACTTTAAACAAATAGAAAATTGTGTAGTGTACATTGATGATATATTATTATATTCCAAAACACAAGATGAACACATAAGATTATTAGAAAAATGAATATTCAGGTATAAGTCTAAGTAAAAAGAAGGCTGATATAATGAAAAATCAAATAGAATTCTTAGGAATACAAATTGATAAAAACGGAATAAAAATGCAAACACATATAGTACAAAAAATAATTAACTCAAATGAACAACTAGACACAAAAAAGAAATTACAATCATTCTTAGGACTAGTAAATCAAGTAAGAGAATACATACCAAAATTAGCAGAGAATTTAAAACCATTACAACAAAAATTAAAGAAAGATGTAGAATACCAGTTTGATAAGAAAGACCAAACACAAATACAAAAAATAAAATTATTATGTAAGAACCTACCTAAACTATATTTTCCGGATGAAAATAAAGAATTTTACTTATATAATAGAATCAGATGTGAGTAAAAAAAGTTACGGAGGAATATTAAAATACAGGTATGATGACACTACGATAGAACATCCTTGGGCAGGTATTATTCGGGAACATTTAATAATACGAAATAAAATGGGAAATAAATAGAAAACAATTATATTCGGTATATAAGTGTTTATTATCATTTGAACCATATATTGTATATAACAAATTTATTATGAGAACGAGATAATACACAAGTAAAATGGTGGCTAACAAGAAAAAAATACAAGATTCGATAACAACAAAAGAAATAAGGAGATTGGTATTAAATATATTAAATTTCACATTTACAATTGAAGTAATAAAAAGCGATAAGAATGTTATTGCGAGATTACCTATCACGACAAAGCTACTCGGAGCATCGAGGCGAGGAAGAAGATACAATTGAAAAGTTACTCAAAGCCATTACTACACTTTGTACAAAAGTAGATAGTATGGACAACGAGATACAAAAGCTAAAGACTAATGAAGATAATCTGAAGTCTAAAGCTAGTCAGCAGCATGACTATAAGAATGCGGAGCTACGTCGATCGAAAGACGGAAAAAATCTAGAGCTAAAAGGAGACGATGGGAAACTCCTTAAAACCCATAACATTTGTTTAAATACAGTTTTTGCGAGATACAAGCAAACGAGTTAGTGAAAAACAAAAGAATATAAACTTAAACCAGCTATTCGAAAAACCATTTACTCCAAGACTAACACCAAAAAACATATTAACTATAGAACCACAAACTTCTACATATGCGGATAGCCTACACCATGACAAAACAACATACAACCATATTACACGAACCTATATAGAAAATATATACAAAATCGAAACATTTTTAAATCTTAACCCAAGATCTACTACAACCCAAGAAACCAACCAAGATTATTTAACCCAAAAATTACAAGGTTATAATAAACTGATTGCACAATCGAAAACTAACGCCAACTTGGTAAGGACATGTTACAACTATGGACTATTAAATACAGTATATACATATGACGAAGAGGAACTAAGTGGAATACCGGAACTACATAAAGCATTTATTACATACAAAAGAGTTACAAAAGGAAATTTATTTTATATAAAATTCTATATAGCACCAGCGGAAATATTATACGAGGAAATAAAACCTCCAATACAGGTTATCAAGATAGGACTGACTAAAGATATGATTATACCCGAGGACATCGGACAACGAAAAGAGATATGCAAAATAGAGATACCAAGTTTTTATGCTAACAAAAGAATAATTGGTATATCAACTATCATACAGGAGCTAGCAAATAATTATTTAAACGGAAACGCTATATGGAGCTACTATGCAAGAGATCGGTTAATGATTTATTCCCATTCAAGGGAGCTAAGGAAACGAGATATGGATGAAGTCCAGAGATGGATTTTATCATTACTTAAGCCGGAAGAACAACCTACAACACGAGCACTAAAAAGTAGGATTTATTTCGCGGGAATTATTAACAAGATATTGCAAGCTAATTGGTCACAAATACCCCGACCACATGTGTTCGAAATGCAACGGAGAAGATAATATAATCCCAAGACGTCAGAATTTGGAGTAAGAGATGAAAGACGGATGAAGAGATAAGAAGAAGAAGATAAAGTCATAAATAAAAGATAAGGAAGAAGATATAGTCATGAAAAGTCTTAAAGTAAATAGTGGAATAAAGACAAAGTTTTTGACTTATTGTAAAGTGTAGTAATTGTATAAGTGTAGTAAGTAGACAAGTGTATGGTGTGTAATAAATAATAGGTATGGTGTGTCATACTATATTAATTAGGCACATTATTATACTATAGAGGTACATTATTAAGTAGTGTGTACGTGTAGTATTGTAAAAGGTTGGAAGAAGTGTAGTAAGTAAGAATTCCTCTCTATATAAGTGAGGATGTATGTAAATGAAACGAGGCAACGCCTAAGTTAATAAAAACTTTCAACTTTCAAAAACTCTCTCCACTAAAATATAGAAATACTTAAAAGTTAATGGAAAAATCGAAATCTCGTCGATATTTCGAGATAGCATGACCAAGCAAGAGGCAAATGTATATTGTTCAAAATATGCGGAACTAATTTCATATATTCTGAATATCATATATGTGATTGGATAAATTTATGTTAATTATTATGTATTAGAATTATTTGAATCATGATTTCTAGTTTATTAGCACACTGGAAACAGGGAGAAAACTTCTATACTATGCCATCCTAATGTTGAAATCAATAGGCGAGGAAAGCCGTTTAGGGGAGTAAACAAAGTTGAGGCACTGATAAGAAGGAAGTATTCGCTAAAGTACGATGCTAGTAGTGACAGAAAAACATGATAAAGATAATCTAGTTCATAATGATCTAATATGAATTTAATCAATTATGGATATGATAGGAAGGAATAATTTGAAATAAAAAACCTGCATAATGAAGAACATGACTACATACGTACATGATGAAATGATAAAAAACTATGAAACTTTAATCTTATACATACTTAACGGTATAGAAATAATTGAATTAAGAAAAATAATATGGAAAAAAATATTGAATGATTATGAATCAGAAGATATATTAAATCAAGAATGGTATGAAATAGATTTACAAGATCTATATTTAGATAATAAAAGAATAGAATGGTACGATTTAGAAATAAATTCAGAATAAGATGAATTACGAATATTTACAATATTGGATAGAAGCTATGGAAGAAATAAAATTGTTAGAACAATTAATGGCGAAAAATTTATTTATGTACCAAGAAACCCAAGATATGTTATATCTAGAATATATCATAAATAATATTAATGAAATATTGATTAAAACAACTATCGGAAGAATATTACAATAAATATTATTACATATTACCATGAATTTAGCACTATCAAAAAATAATATTAAAGAAATATCAAGATTGAGACACTTAGTAAAAAGACATTATAATAAAATCTTAAAAATAAGTTACTCACCTATCACACTACTATCTACCACACTACCACTTTCATGATTTCACCAACTACCAGTTCGGTTACGAAAAATGGTATGCCAATGGACCATATATTTAAAATGAGATAAAAGTATAAGAATGATGTAATGAATCCTACATAGCCAGAAATCTATAAATACCTTCTTCTTATACCTGATTGTCGGGACCCATGGGAGGACTCGTGAGGTCCTCATACCTAACATGTAATGAACATTCCTATACTATGAAATGTCCTAGGTGAAGCATCTTGTACCAAATAATCCTATATCAAGAAATATCATGGATGATTCTCAATCGAGATTTATCTTTTCTCCTCTTTAATGTCAATATATATGAGATGCAACACCCACACCAGATTCAATCCTCAACAAATACAATCATAAATAAGCTCAAAGTAATAAACAATAAGTGAAAAATAGTTTAAGTACTCAAATACGTATTTCGTAAGCAAGACTTCAACAATAAATTATTTGAGCTATATTACGTGAGCAACAATAGAATCTAACTAATGCTAATACTAGAAATCAATATTATATAGTCACAAAGTTCATTAACTCAGGAAGGAAGTCTCCAATTACCCATATCATGACACCAGTACCCATAAAAAATTAGTATAAATTATAGGAACCACATATTATAAGTACTAAATAACATCCTATCCCTTCTAGTTTTCTATTTACCAAAAATCCCTTAAAAATGATGTTTGCGGGATACATAGCATTGTGCACGGGATACATTAGGTTTGATACATTTCACATAGCGGGATACATAGTGTTGTGCACGGGATACATTAGGTTTGATACATTCCACATAGCGGGATATATAGCGTTATGCACAGGATACATAGTGTTTGATACATTCCACATAGCGGGATACATAGCGTTGTGCACGGGATACATAGGTAAATAAGGAATTTTTGAAAATTTTGAAATAAGTAGGAATAAATGGATATTAAGGTAAGTAAAGGAGTGTAGTTATGTAATTTGTCCAAAAAATTATCATCGTCTCATTTATACCCATTACCCCCCTTATTCAGACAAAAAATGCAGTAACACTTCACAAAGAGTTAAACAAAGTCTCAACTTGTCTAATTAATCAAAGTCCAAATATATAATCTAGGTTAGTAATAAAGTATGTAAACACTCATATTACTATGTGAAAAAGTTTTCTCAAAATTGGGTCAAAAGTCAAACCCAAGCCTTTGCGTTCAAAATCATTTTGCCTATAGCTTGGGGAACTCACACATTGAAAATCAACTCAATTGGGCATTAACATGCCCCAAATCAAAGAATTTCAGTCTCTAATAGTTGGGCCTAAAATACCAAATTCTCATATTCTCAAGCACCATTAAATCATTAATTTAACAATAATTTAGCAGGAAAAATGCAAAATAAGGGTTAGAATCTTTTCCCACAAAGAAATTTTCCAATTCCCCTTGATTTTGTCTCAAATTGTTCTCGTATGCTACCTAAATCGTGAGTTAATTAATAAATCAAACTTACAAGTGAACACTATTTCAGTACAATGATTTTGCAAAATCTGAAAATTTGTCACGAATGTGAACTCGCTAGATAGAAAATGTTCCACAACGGTTGAATTCATTTAAATGAATAGACTTTACCATAATAGGATTTCCCTCGTTGCTGCAACAACAAAAAATTCTCATTAGTGTGAGGTTTAGGCTATGGAAAAGGCCACATAAAAGTGGACCCCTCCTTTCCCATCAGGCCCCCATGAGTTACTCCCTCCCACAAGAGCAACTTTATGGATGCAACCCTCAATCGCAAGTGTAGACCAAAGCTCGTAGGTGCAGTTGCACTACATTCAGCAACACACAATAGTTCTAAAGATCATTACACCGTAAATCAACCCACGAAAATCATTCAGAACCTAATACAAACAAACCTCACATGCAAGTTGACTAAAACTACATTCTGATATGAGGTTGTATATTGAATGTTGACCAATTTCAACTTTAAGCTTTTTAAACCTCAAGTTTCCATCCAATATCTTGAAATACTCTTGAATGCTTTGAGACACAAACTGACTATCCAACCAACTAAAAATAACCTTCTATACCTAACAAAATGGTTAGAATTATATTCCGAGCTTGTTTACCTAGAATATTGGCTAAAGTCAATCTTCTCAACTTCAAAACCTTTATAACTAAAAGAACTTACCCAATATGCATTCAAGTACCTTGAAATCATTCCACCCATCTGATAACGCTCAACTACACCTCTTATAATTCAAACTGTAGGCGGTCGCTAATAAGTATAAACCCAACGATGAGTTGGGGTCGATACCACAAAGAGTGATATGGAAAAGAATTCAAGGACAAAGTATAGAAGTGCTCTAATTTCTTGTAGAATAACCATAGAAAAAATGCAACATAAAGTAAATTAATAGTTTTCAATTATCAATATTAAAAGTTTGGTAACCAATTGTTAACGAAGACACTTACTGTGGCGTTTGAACAAATAGAGGGAACCTTAGGAGTGTGTGAGCAAGCGAATACTAATTTCGCTTAATGGGTAATGAATGATCGCTTAAAGTCGTTGAATATCAACGGGTAGGCTAGGTTGCACCTAGAACAACCAATTTTCAATTAGCTATTATGGTTCAAGCGATTTCTTTCGAACCTCAACGAGCTTAACAATGCAAAACACCCCGAAACCTTAATTTAAAGAAACAAGTAAATATGACTATCTATCATTCACTCCACTCTAAGCAACTTTCACAAGAAAGCATAGAGATCTAAAGCTAGAACTAAATTTGCAATTTCAGTTCATAAATGAAAACAAGAAAACATAACTGAACTCATTTCAAAACAACATTAAATCTAGCAATTAACAATACCCACAAGCTAATTTATGTATTTGATTGCATAGTCACACCCCTAAGAAAAGGGGATTTAACCAAACTTAACAAAAAGCAAGAAATAGTTACCAAAAAGATGTTCCACCGGAACGAAGAAATCTCCAATGCTCAATGCCAAAATTAATATTAAAACCTTAAATCCTCAATATCTAAGCTCAAAACCCTCTCAAAGAATATTCAGTATTGTCAAAGTATGAAAAAAATTTGTAAAAATGGTGTAAGACCCTTTCTCTCTTTTCCAAAAATAAATTTATACATTTCAAAAAACTTCACAAAAATTCAGTACGCAGTCCCATCGACGAAGTTAATCGGGATCACTGAACAAGTTGGTGATTCGTCATTAAACACGTCTTCTCGCCTTTTCGACTTGACTTCTGCATCCAGTTGTCCTGTTCATTTAGGCGAGTTGGGTCGAGCTTGCTGTTCCATTCGGCACATCGCTGAAATGCACTTTTGTTCACCAAGTTTGCTTGGTTGATGAGCCAACTCGCTAGAGGCTCACTCGGCAAGTCATTTGAGTGGCTTTGTGAGCTTCACCTTCCTTTTCTTCAGCTTTTCCAACTTTTCGTTTCTTTTCGCATTGTAATGCCCTAGTTTTGTTCCTAAGCCTTCATGGATGCACATAAACAATTTAATGTTAGTTATGAACACAAAATTAATAGACATTGAGGACACTAATTCATTAAATAAGAATCTCTAAATGAGTCAAACTTTCCGACTCATCACCATCCTCATAGGTCACAAACACTATAAAGAAGCTATGGAAAAGGATAAAACATAGAAATACATAGAGATAAAAAATGACCATGAGGAACGTTATATCATCCACCACTAAAATACACGTTTGTTGTCTAAGGTACAAAGAAAGAAAGTACCTTAAATTTTAAAAGTTGTGATATCTACTCTTCAAGTCCAAATTGATCTACCAGGTGGATTCCTCTACCGGATGATGTATCTAGTACACTTTTACCAAAGCAATCTCTTTCAACTTCAACTTCTAAATTTGCCTATCTAGAACAGTGACAAGCTCATTCTCAGGAGCCATTTTCTTATCCAACTATACTGAATCCCATTGAATCACATGGTAACCATCAAAATGATACTTTTTCAACATAGTCACATAAAATACCAATACAAACAACAAGAGACTCGAAAAATAAGGGCAAATCTTATGCTACCTATGTACCATAAACTTGAGGCTAAGATTTCCTTTCTCTCCAAACCTAATGGAACCTACCCTTAATGGGTGACGCATTCAATGATACCTTTTCCCCAACTATATACTCCAAATAACGAACCTCCTAATATGTGTAAGTTGCCTAGTTTAAGCTGTGAAAGTTCTACCCTAAATCACTTTTACCTTATCTAAGAAATCTCTCAACAAATAAGTACCCCATGGATAGACCTCAAATGTGTTGAACCACCCAATATGATATCTACACCTCAGACGATATAACTCCTCAAATAGATGCCATATGAATGATGGAGTGATAATTGTTTTAGTAATAAAATTCTACCAATGATAAGAAGCGATCCCAATGACCTCTAAAATCAATAAAACATGTTGAAGCATGACCTCCAACACTTGAATAGTTTTCCAGGATTGACCATCTATCTTAGGTGAATGTTGTACTGAACTCAACTCGAGTATCCAACTCCTTCTACAAGGACCTCTAAATGTATGATGTAAATTAGGTACATTATAGTAAAATAATATAAATAAGAACGTCATACAAGCAAATAATCTTCTGAATCTAAATCTTACCCAATATTTATAAAGTGTATGTAGTAAAATTGGGAGAAAGTGAGCGAATTCGGTCAACCTGTTCATAATGACCCAAATAAGCTTCACACTACCTTAAAGTCTAAGGCAAACCAACTATGAAACTCCTAGCAATGTTCTCCCACTTCCATTCAGGTATAGACATTCTCTGAGTCAGACCACCTATTCTTTGGTACTCTTGCTTCACTTGTTAGCTATTCAAACACCTATACACAAACTCCTCTATGTCTCTTTTCATCCCACACCACCAATAATGTTGTTTTAAGTCATGATACAACTTTGTTTCTCTAGGATGATAAAAAACCTTAAATTATGAACTTATTCCATGATAAATCTAGTAAAATGATCAACTCTAGGAACAAAAATTCAACCCTTGATCCTCAAATACCACCCTAGTCTAGAATTGCTTCCTTGGCTTCACCTTTTAACACCTTGTTTGAAATCAATCCTAATTTTCCATTTTTCAAACTACTTGGTCTTAATCCACTTTACTAATAAGAAGCCAACTAGGGTCAGAAATATCCACTCTCACAAAGATATTTCCACAATTAGAATATCCATAGCTAGCGCTTGCTTCTCAACTAACAATAAGGTGAGGCTACCCATACTCACTATATTTTACACTCTAGATATCCTCTACTACATTGGCCTTTCTTGGATGATAGAAGATAATCATGTAATAATCACTAAGCAACTCCAACCCCTTTTGTTGTCTTAAATAATATCCTTTAGGTTGAATATGTACTGCATGCTTTAATGATAGGTGAAAATCTCATAATGGACCCCATAAAGATAATGTCTCCAAACCTTCAAAGCAAATACTATCACTACCAAAATTCACTTTTTTTGCCGAGTTGGCTTGATCTTAAGCCAATTCACTGGACTTTTTGGTAAGCTGGAGGCTTACTCGGCGAGTTGCCGAGTGGTTTTTGCGAGCTTCAACCTTCCTTTTCTTCAGCCTTTCTAATTTTTTTTCTTCTTTTTGCATTGTAATGTCCTTGCCTTGTGTCTAGGCCTTCATGGCTGCACATAAACAATTTAACGTCAGTTATGAATACAAAATAGGCATTGAGGACACTCATTCATTAAATAACAAGTTCTAAATGAGTAAAATATATTGTGACTCATCCCCATAGCATTGACTACCTTATACACCTCATCCAAAAACTCTTGGGGATCCTCTCCCACCTCAGAACCTACAAAAACCGGAGGATTCATCCTCACAAAGTCTCTCAACCTAGAAGCCACAATACTAGCCATAGGGTTCACATTAGCCTCCACACCCCTAGTAGCTTGAGCCTTCATGTCTTGAGCTTGAGTAGTTACGGCCTAAGCCATCATCAAAAGAGCTGACCTAACTACCTCATTGTTCATAGTTGGAGCATCCACCGAAACTTGATTTCCTTGAGGTACTTGGTCACCTTTAGGAACTTGAGAATGTTGGGGAGGAACTCTCTCATTCACAACCTCCTCTTCCACTGTTGTTGCGGGCGTCTTTCTTGTATTCATATCCTATAGACACAAGAGAAGTATTAGGAAAAGGACACTTATAGAGCTACACTCTAAGGCACGACATCAAGAATAATGAAATAAGTGTAACTTCCTAACGTCCTATAGCCTCTCACTCATAGATGTGTCGTGACTCACACCGATGAACAAGACTCTACTAGACATGACTTGTGAGACATCAACCTAAAAACCATTTCCAAAATCTTGTGCTCTGATACCAAATTTGTCACGACCCAAGTCTACACCCCGGATGCAACACGACGTACAAGACTCCGAAGAGCCTCATACAAGCCTCTTAGCATTCATCACATTTAATATATAGAAATAGTGCGGAATTTAAAAACTTTTGTTTAAATCCAAACAATCAAACTTCATTTAAAAACACTTAGAACATAGCGGAAGTCTATGTCTCGCATGACCATCTAAACAATAGCTTGAAACAAAAATAGGGTCACGACCCTTTACAATCGAAAGTCTTAACAAAAAAAGTCTAATACAATAAGAACATGAAACATCTAAAGTACTTGTCCTCGATCTATGAGGACATACCACTCAGTCTTGGAGAATCTCAATCTAAGCCCTTGAACTAGAGAGAAAGAAACTCACTTGCCGGAACCTACACTTGTAGTAAAATAAGAGAAATATCGGTTAGCACACAAATATGTACTAAGTATGATGACCATGCAAAAACATGCTTTAAAAGGGACATTTTTGTTGGAAACCATGCATTATGCCACTTTTTAGAAATATCATCTACATTAGTATAGGATACATCAAATACAATTATAATCATCATACAAGTCATAACATCACTTTCGAACATAATCAACATATAAACCATTACCTTCACATTAGACGTTCACCTCAAGTAACCATCATGCTATACCTTGTGCAATGTATGGATAGCGTCCCATACCACATCCACACTAAAGTACCACACTAAGCTCACCAAAAGTGAACTTACCATTTATCATTTCCATCTTTACACAATACTTATACATAAGAGACATAAACATTTCATAAGTCATGACAAGAGAAAATAACTCATAATACAACCCAAGTATAGCATGCATCATAACATTAGACATTTAAGTCAACATTCTTCATTAGCTTCATTAAGAGCACTTTCATACATTAGTCATTAAGACATTAGAGAACTCAATATAGCCCTATCAAAGCCTACACGTGCAATGCATGAATGTCATCCCATACTACCACCCACACTTCATAAAACTTCTCAAGAAACCATAATGCACATCTCACATGACAGGAATAAGCATTAACCGACATAGACCATGAGAGCTAACCATGAAATCCAGTGTCGTATGGCTCGACACCGTAAAGAGGTGATCTACTTGCCTAAGGTAGGACCGGTAACATTTTATCTTGGATGGAATCCACTAGCTAATATCCTATGTGGGGCACATAGTTATGGGATAAGAAGATGTTCATTGGAACCGTAGTCTAACATTGGGAGAGTTTCCATCTTACCATATCCACTTGGTGCTTATCCTCTGTTCCCATAGAGTGGTTCATTTACATTTCATTATTGTGCTTGAGAGGAATGCCATTGGCCTATCGACCAAAGACACATCATTACACATGAAAGGAATACCATAGGCATAGCGATTCATGGTACATTACATGTATAGCTCATTGAATCCTCAAGAAGGGTGCCATCAACATTGGGTCTACCGATACAATGTTCATCATTTCACACATGGAAGGGCAACCAACACTAGGTCTACCGATTCAAGGTTTATCATCACATTAGTTTCTAGACTCCTCATGAACGGCTACCAACACTAGGTCTACCGGTTCAAGACATAACCTAGAATACTTCATCATTTATTTATGAAAGGAATGTCATTGGCCTATCGATTCATATTCATCAAGTCAATACACATTCATTATACAAGAAGAGGATGCCTAATCCTACCAATTCAAGACATGAAATTACATTCGAGTTCACATTCATCAATACAAGAAAAGGATGCACGAAGCCTACCAATTCAAGATATATCAATCCACACTACTTTCATTAATACAAGAAAAGGATGCCTAAGCCTACCAATTCAAGATATAACTTCACATTATAGAAACCCTTCACATTCTATCATCAACGTTCATAAGTGTCAAATTGAGAAATAGCCTTTAAATAATAACACAATTACATTCAAAACACGATCACATTAACTTCATTAGATTCACATACATATTCAAGACATCATAATAATAACTCAATTCCTCATGCTATGCCCTTCATGGCCATGAATCTCAAATCACCAACACACCAACAATTAAGGCATGGATAATGATACAATTCAATAACCCAAAGCAATTTAGACAATTTCAATTCACATGCTTTCATATTCAACAAACCCACTTCATAAAGGCACAATTTAGGAATTGAGAGAATTCATGGGTTCATAGAGTATTTTCA
The DNA here is from genome assembly GCA_029007595.1 of Solanum commersonii. Classification (NCBI taxonomy): domain Eukaryota; kingdom Viridiplantae; phylum Streptophyta; class Magnoliopsida; order Solanales; family Solanaceae; genus Solanum; species Solanum commersonii. Next base: position 131,133 of record JAJTWQ010000372.1, read on the forward strand.
TCATAAATCATCAATTAAACACTAATACAATTATAATTTGTCATTAATAACCATTTGAAAATGTTTGAAGAAGGAACCCATGAATTAGAGTAAAACCCTAGGTTTTGAGAAACTTGAAAACTTTGAAAACTAACTTTGAATGGACTATTGGGGTGAAAGCTACGCCTAGATGAAGGATCACCATACCTTGCTTGTTAATCCCCAAGAAATTTGAGGAAGAACACCTTGAATCCACAAACCCTAGCTCCCACTTCTTCCTCTTCTTCTTTGGGAACTTCTAGAAAACTCTTCTGATTTGATTTGGGTTTTCTTAGAAAATGACATGATTGAAGGAATTTCAAGTCTAAAAAGGCTATATACATACTAGGGAAGAAATAAAATAATGTTGACTCAACTTTGGAAAAGAACTAAACCCACAAAGTTTTAACTTAAAAATAAACACCCTACCCAACATACGCCCTTTGACCCACATGGCTTGCTAAGGGCAATTGGCGACTAGCCAAGTGGACCCTTGGCTCGCCCAATTTTTCTATGAGCTCCCTAAATGGGCAGTTCACTAGGCAATCTAAAGGAGCAATGGGCGATTCACCAACTTGGTAAGCGAGCTACGACTTAGCTCACCCTTTGTTCCAGAACCTAGGCCAAGGGGACAACCCACTAGGCGATCCCAAGTGCAATTTGGCGCATCGCCAAGTCACTTGGGTGATCATGATGCCCCATCGCCAACTAGATCCAACAAAAAACAAGGGATCTTTCACTCTATGTTTCTAGCTTAGGCCCTTGCTTGCACCCTAGGCTTCTACCTTACTCCATTTTAGTTCTAAAATAGCCTAGACATCAACTTAATGTCATACTAACCCAAACGTTAAGGCTCTAGATGAACCTATCATTTTTTGGGTCGTTACACTTTTTGATTAACGTATCAACTACACCTTATCCAATACTAGGTGTAGACAATAGCTAAGCAGTATAAACCCAACAAGAGAGTTAGGGTCGATCCCATAGGGAGCAGTTCTATTTTGAATTCAAGTGTGAAGTTAAAATAGTGATTTCCATACCTGAAGGAATATAGATTATCGGAATATAGATTATCGGAATCTTTTAATAAAATTAGAAAGGTGACATCAATGTCAAGGTAAAGGGTTTTATATCAGAAAGCAACCACATAAATTAATTAGGAATAATCAAATAAGAGAAAAATACTTGAGATTGACCAACCAATTGCTAAACTCAACTCAATGGGTGTTAACTGATAACCAAAAGTACTAACTTTTCGTGGGTAAGATGAACTTTAAATGAGATACTTTTATCTCAAACAACTACCTCGTTTCAATTGAGTTCTCTCAAACCTCAATGTGCTAAACATGGAGACCAGCCCACAACCTCACTACATCAACTCTCTCAAGCTAAATAAATAGAATGAGTCTTGGGATTCACTCTCTCGAGTTGAATCCACCATGACCCAATAACTACGAGTGCCAACTTATCACCTTAGTTTTACACTTCTTTCTCAAGCAAGCATAAAACACTAATTCATACTGAAATAAACATATAACAGAGTAATTCAACCACAATAATAAGCCAAACCCACTTCGATTCAATACTAAAATTGATAATAACTAACACCCATCAAGCCAAATTTAGTAATTAATCACATTGTCAAATCCCCAAGATTGGGGTTTTAGCTAATCATCATGAAAGACAAAAATTTAGTACCTAATACATTCTCCATAGCTGGGTATTGATTTTCGAAGTTCTAAGATGAATAAAATATTTGTCTATTACAACACCCACTTGAAATCTCTCACCAAAATTGCTTAAAATCAACAAGAGTGCTGTTTCTGTTCTCTCTATTGTATTCCAAAATGACTGGATGCCTTCTACCTCCTCCAAAAATTAATTTAAACTCATCTGAGATGTGGTTTTTTGGGGTTGATCAGTGAGGAAAGTCGGGCTTCACTGACCAGTCGACGACTCACCAATTATCCTTGTCCATCGCCTTCTTGCTTCACATTTTCATCCATCATGCACTGTAACTTTAGGCGGTCTACATCAAGATCGCTGATCACTTCTGTTATCCGCTCGTTAGTCCTTTGGCTCGCTAATCAATTTCATATTTAATGCTCGTTCAGTGCATTTGGCGGTTTAGTCTTGCTTCGCAGATATGGAACACATTTCACCTAAATTTCTCTCGTTTCACGCACAGTGTACTGTAAAATTAGGTGGGCAAGGTGAAATTCGGCGATTTGCCGAGTGCTCTTAGCAATCATCAAGCTTGCCTTTCTCCCCCGTCTTCAGCTTGTTTTGTTCCTTTTTGCTTGTTAGTGTCCTTGATTTTCTCCTCAATCCACATACCTAAAAATCAAGGTTTACATATCAGTTCATAGCGTAAATTAAACATTTGAGGATACTAAATTTATCAAAACAAAGCCCCAAATGAGTCCAAATCTCAGACTCATCAACACCCCGAAGTTACACTTTTGCTTGGCCTCAAGTAATACTCAAGATCAGCAGTTCAAAAAGGATGTCTCAAATAGTGTTGCGAAAGACTCAACATGAATGTGCACAACAAGGTTCAACTTACTCATACAATGATCAGTTGAGCACAAAAAGATTCAAATTGTTACTCACCATTATCAAAGGTGCTCAAGTTCACGATACTTGCTTCAAATGCAAGTTCAAGCTCAACAAAGATACTCAAATGCCCTCACAACAAAGATGATTCCTTATTCATCCAAAGTTGCGCAACAATTTAGAGCTTCAGAATCACATACAACTCTCACACTCACAGAGATGAACATATGCATGACTTTACCCATAGGTTTGCCCTTATTTTTCAATCAACATTCGTTTCAGCTCACTCAAGATCATAAAGGTATTTTCAAGGCTTGTAACGGGGCTAAGTGTAAAGGTATGGTCATTTAGGCTTAGTGGCTTCTACCTTCATAAAGTTTGGTCTAAACATCATTTTCCTTCTTTTCTTTTACATTTCAAACATGCTCACAATCTACCCCATTATTCGACTTCATATGATCTACCGGATACCCCACTTCTTTTGCAATTTCCATTACTTTATTCCATAACTTTTTCGGTCTATTTCTTTTCTTTCTTCTTTTTTCATTTCCTTTTATCTCTTTTTTTCCATGGAGGGGTTCCATCATTCTCAAAATCATCATTCAAGGGGTCTTTCTCACACTTATTTATATTCCTTCTCTTTTCACCACACCCCCAACTTAGGCTTTTGGCCTATGTTGGCTGCTCAAACAAACCATACTTTCATGAAGGTTATAGGTGAATGGGTAAAGAAAGGTCAGGATTTTTCATGTTTCTTCTAAGAAAAGGGTAAAAGCTCAAGGGGTATCAATCAAAGTTCTCACATCTCACAAGGTTGGCCACAAAAGAGGTATATTGTCAAATTGTTTTCACTCTACAAAATTATTGCTTTGCCTAAGATCATTTTAAGTGCTTGCATCACTCAAAAATCCGGGCCAACGGGGCAAATTCTAGGTGTCATCACACACAATGTTCGAAGCAATCTTATCACACAAGGCATTGGTACCCATATCAAACAAGATTCCACACTTTCTAGCTAGTGTGCAATGTTCATCACAAGAGACTCATTCGACAACCGGCTAGTCACAACGAGATTCTAAAAGTTCACATATTGTCTATGTAACTTCATTTGCCTCCTCATATCCGTACATTTATTTCGATCAATTAAGAGTACTATTTAGGTCATCGGTATTGATCACACTCCGATACTCAAAAAAATTTGATAGAATAATAGACTTAACAACAAACTCCTACCACCCCCACCAAAAGCATCCAACATTGTCCTCAATGTTACTAGAGAACAAACATTAACAAAAATAAAGATGAAATACCGGCACTCAAACATACAGAGTAGGGTGAAAAGGAATCTTCACTAGGAGGCCATTTGGCGAAGACTTCCAGCAATCGGTGAACCACTCGGCGAACCGCCAAGTGGTATGAATCTTGTCGAATTATCCAACATGTAACTACTCTATTTTGAGGCAGGAAGGCGGACAAGGGCAAATCCGCCAAGTAGCATCGGCACATCGCCTAATGGGTGTGAAACCTCACCGGAAGATCCAAGACTCCAGCCTATCAGGGATGGTGCAAAAGGGTTGAGAAAGTCTGGCTCGCCCAATCATTTGGGTGCATCGCCGAGTGTTGTATGTATTTCGCCTAATATTCCAGTGTCTCAACCCACTGTTAATTCCAGAAAGACGATCAACTTCGTGATTGCCAAACCTACTCGACGGATTGCAGAAAGATTCTTAGCCTCGCAGAATCACCCACACTTACTTATTCAACACACTTTATTCAAAGGAACTAATACTTGGGTTGCCTCCCAAGAAGTGCCTTATTTAACGTCGTGGCATGACGTGGAAATGATTTCAAGCATCTTCCAAGTACACCACTTCAATAACTGAAATTTCATGACATTCTTCAAAATACAACTTCAAGTGTTTACCATTCACCTTGAAGGTAGGACCCTCTTTACCTTCTACTTCAATGGATTCATTCATGAACACTCGTGATACTCTAAATGGGCCTAAGCATTTTGATTTGAGCTTTAGCGAAAAGAGTCTCAGTCGAGAATTGTATAGCAACACCCAATCTCCAAATTGGAACTCCTCATGAGGATTTCAGTGTGCCACTTCTTCATCTTTTCCTTGTAGAGGCATAACTTTCATATTTCCTAACCCGAATTCATCCAATTCATTTAGTTGATCTACTCTTCCTTTTGAAGACTTGACCCAATCCAAATTTAAAGCCTTTAATGCCCATAATGCTTTGTATTCCAGTTCAAATGGTAAATGACAAGATTTTCCAAAATATAGCTGATATGGAGACATACTAATTGGTGTCTTGTAGGTAGTGCAATATGCCCACAGAGCATCATCTAGCTTTCTAGACCAATTAGTCCTATTTGCATTCACAGTCTTAGCCAATATACTCTTGATCTCCCGATTCGAAACCTCCACTTGGCCACTCATTTGAGGATGATATGGCGTTGCTACTTTATGTCGCACCCCGTATTTTCTCAATGCGGATGCAAAATTCTACTTGCAAAAATGTGAACCACCTTCATTAATAATAGCTCGAGGGTGCCAAACTTAGCAAAGATGTAGCGCTTTAAGAACTAAACAACATTTTTCCTTTCACTGTTTGGTAGTGCCACAAGTTCCACCCATTTAGAAACATTATCTACGGCTACCAAAATGTACTTATTACCAAACAAACTCACAAATGGACCCATGAAATCTATTCCCCAAACATCAAATAACTCAATTTCCAGAATAGGTTTGAGAAGCAGCTCATGCCTTCTGGGACACCCCACCTTGATTTTGACATTGTAAACATTTCTTAACTAATTCATGAGTATCTTTGTAGAGGGATGGCCAGTAGAACCACTTTGAAGAATTTTAGCGGCTGTACGCACATCGCTATGATGACCACTAATCGGTGAAGCATGACAAGCACATAGAATTTCATTGAATTCCTCTTCAGGTACACATCACTTAATAATATGGTCTGTACATTCTCTAAATAAGTACGACTCATCCCAAAAGTACTTCTTGACAATGAACAAGAACCGCTTTTGTTAATAGAAGTTCAGTTCCTCTGGCATCAATCCACACACTACATGGTTAGCAAAATTAGCATACAAAGGAGTTTGTATTAGAGTGACCATGAATACCGTTCATCGGGGAATGAGTCATTTATGTCTACCTCCATCTCATTATTCTCCTTGCCTTCTAACTTGGATAGATGGTCAGCCACTTGATTTTCATAACCTCTTCTATCTTTGACTTCAAAGTCAAATTCTTGCAACAATAGCACCCACCTTATCAATCTTGGCTTGACATCTTTCTTTGCCATCAAATAACCCAAAGCTGTGTGATCAGTGTGAACAACCACTTTGGTGCTTAGCAAGTATGCCCAAAATTTCTCAAATGCATATACCACCATAAGTAATTCTTTCTCCATAACGGTGGAGTTACGTTGAGCACTATTCGGGGTTTTGCTTACATAGTAAATGAGATGGAATAGAATGCTGTGTTTTTACCCCAACACGTCACCTAATGCCGTACCACTTGCATCACAGATCACTTTGAAGGGTGCCGACCAATCAGGACTAATGATAATCGGGATAGATCAATTTCTATTTCAAGCACTTAAAGGCTACCATACATGCGTCATCAAAGTTGTATTTCACCTCCTTCTCCAAAATTTTGAACAAGGGTGTGCAAGTTCTGAAAATTCTTTGATGAACCTCTGGTAAAAACCAGCATACCCCAAGAAACTATGAATACTTTTTACTGAGATTGGTGGTGGTAGCTTCTCAATTACCTTTATCTTTTATCTTATCAACTTCCAGCCCTTTTTGTAACACTTTATGACCAAGAACTATACCTTCCCTAACCATGAAGTGACATTTCTCCCAATTTAGGACCAAATTTGTCTCCACACATCTTTGAAGGACCTGCCCCAAGTGTGCCAAGCATGCTTCAAAAGTATCGCCCACAACTCAGAAGTCATCCATAAAAACTTCCATCGAATCTTCTACCATAGCTACAAAAATAGACAACATGCAACGTTGAAACGTTGATGATGCATTACACAACCCGAACGACATCCTTTTGAAATCAAAAGTTCCATATTGACAAGTGAAAGTGGTTTTGTCTTGGTCCTCTGGGGCAATAGAGATTTGATTGTATTCGGAATACCCATCCAAAAAGCAATACTATCGTCTCTCTGAAAGCCGATCGTGCATTTGATCCATAAAAGGCATGGGAAAGTGATATTTTTTGGTCCAAGAATTTAACTTTTGGTAGTCCATGCATACTCCACATCCGATTATCGGTCGCATAGCAACAATCTCCCCCTTTTCATTTGGGACTACCGTGATGCCTCCCTTTTTTGGTACACATTGTACAGGACTCACCCCATTGTTAACCGCAATAGGGTAAATCACACCTGCATCCAACCACTCTATTATCTCCTTTTCACAACATCTTGCATTGGTGGGTTCAATCTCCTTTGATGTTCGACACTCGATTTGCACTCACTATCAAGTTGAATTTTGTGAGTGCAAATGTCGAGTGGAATGCCCACGATGTCAGTGATAGTCCACCTAATAGCTTTGATGTATCTTCTCAACACTTCAAGAAGAAATTTCACTTGCCATTCAAGCAAGTCAGCTGCAATAATTACGGGTAAGGTGTTATTTCCCCTAAGAATGCATATCGAAGATGAGCGGGGAGCAGTTTCAACTCAAGATGTGGTGGTTCCTCCGTTGATGTCTTGGAAGGAGGATTTTCTTGATTCTTTAGATCAATATCCATCTTTAATGGATTCTTTAAACGTTCCCCCTAATCCCGAAAGGGCAGCTACCACCTCATCGTAACCTTGGAGTTCGGTCGCATCATAGTTTGCAAGCACAACCTCAAGTGGCTCACTCATACACATCAAATGGCTCACACTAGCCACTGTTTCATCAATTACATCAATTGTCGATAGCACATGAATATCGCTTGGGTGCTTCATTGACTTACAAACATTTGAAGGTGACTTCATCTTCGTTCACCCGGAACTTCAATTCTCCACTTTCAATGTCTACTAATGCTCTCCCAATAGCTAAAAATGGTCTTCCCAAAATAATGGAATTTCAACATCAATCTCGCAATCAAGGATGAAAAAATCAGCCGGAAAGATGAATCGGTCAACCTTTACCAAGATATCATAGAGTATCCCCACAGGATGGCAAATTGGAGCATACCGATAGTGCAAGGAATGGTGAAGGCTCCTAGATATTCTTTCTTTTCAATCATCTCATAATTCATAATTGTACTACAACTATGAGAGACTTCAATTGTTTCAAAGTCCAAGCTTCTTTTCTTTGTAACTAACTCCTTCATGACCTTGGCATAACCCGACATCACCAATAATGCTTCCACTAATGGGAGATTAATGGATGATGTCTTGAAAACTGACAAGAACTTCTTGAACTTCTCAGCCTAATTTTTCTTCTTGAGACGTTAGAGAAATAGAGGGGTTATTTTGGGGAGAGATTGCAACAATTGCAGGATTGAGCTGCTTTTTCCTGCATCTTTTAGTAACTCCTTCGCAAGGCTTTGTTGGATGGGAATCTCTTCTTCCTCAATACCTCTTTCTTCTTCATGAGCTTGTGCTTAATCATTACCCTTCATACAACCTACCACTATCTTTCAAATTCAAGTAACCACAGCCAGGTTTCCATCACCATCCTCCATCAAAGTTGTTATGTGTACGGCTTCGCCTTCCCCTATTACTTTTGGTTCCAATTGTGCTGAAAGTTGACTCGCTAGCCTTTAAGTTGCTTGATTGATCAGCATTGTCACGACCCGAGAGCACCCCTAGAAGTGACCGGGCGTACTTGACCCCAAAGGGGTCTCGTACAAGCCTCTTAGGATTCATAACATTCGACACACAAAATAGTGCGGAATTTAAAAACTTTCATTATAAATCAAACATCAAAATACTAATTTTACAGCAAGCGGAAGTCTACATCTCACATGACCATCTTAGACAAAACTTTAAACAAGGTAGGGTCATTACCCTTACAATCGAAATCTTAATGATAGTCTTAACACATGAAGGAACTGGAAACATTAAAAGTCCTTGTTCTCGATATATAAGGACATACCAAAAGATGTCTTGGAAGAACTCTATTCCAAGCTTGACTAGGAAGAATCAAATTGAGTGTCAATCCCTGCACTTCATAAGGGTAAAGAAAATATGGGTTAACACAATTAAGCACTAACTATGATAGCCATGCAAAAGCATGCTTAGAACGGACATTTTAGTAGAAAGTCATGATATATGCCATTTTGATAAAACCTTCATGAACATAAACAAAAGAGGCATAATACAAGACAAAATCAACATACAAGTCATTTAATCACATTAGAACATAATCACATATAAACCATTACCTTCACATTAAGACTTCAACTTAAGTAGCCCTCAAGCTATACTTTGTGCAATGTATGGATAGCATCCCATACCACCATCCATACCAAAGTACCACCTTAAGGTCACCAAAAGTGAACTTACCATTCAACCTTTCTATCCTTACACAATACTCATACATAAGGGACATAAACATTACATAAGTCATATCAACACATAAGAACCATCATCTAAGACAACTCTAAGTCATACTTGTGCAATGCATGAGTAGCATCCCATACTACTACTCACACTAAGTACTCCTTGAAGCCACCATAGACAAGGAACATTCATATTCATGAAGTCATGAAAAGGAAGTAACTCATAATACAATCCTAGTATAGTATGCAGCTTCACATTAATCATATAAGTCAACATTCTTCATTAACTTCATTACATTAAGAACACCTCCATTCATTAGACCTTTAACCTACATTCTCATTAACATCATCATAAGAGCACAATCATTACACTTAAAATCATAAAGGAACACACCACAACCTCTCTCAAAGCCTACATGTGCAATGCATAGATGTCGTCCCATACCACCACCCACACTAAGTAGTGCATTCTTAAGAAGACATAGTTCATTAATATTATTTGTGGGGGTAAGCCTTAACCGATATAGACCATGTGAGCAATTCATGGAATCTTGGTGTCACCTTCACCGGATAAAGGGATTCCTACTTGCCTAAAGTAGGACCATTGTTTTATACCTTAAATGGATCCACTAGTTATGGGATAGGGAGATTGCTACTAGATAGCCCGCCTCAACTCACGGATGAGCATCCATCTCAAGAGGTTGTTACTAGATACTCCACCTCAACGCCTAGATGCGCATCCACCCCTATTCATATCCACTCGGTGCTTAGCATTATTCCCCACAGAGTACTTATCATTCATTACATTAGTTCGTTATAGGATAAGAGATTTCTACTATATACTCCATCTCAACTCCCGAATGAGCATCCATCCCAAACCCAACATTCATTCATTGGAAAGATCATAGGTTCAAAGATGGCAATAGCCTTTCACCTAAGAATCCACTTATTGTGAGAAAGTCCTTTCACAACCAGCCATTATCATTCATTATAGTACAATTAAGAATAGCCTTTCAATTAACCCATCATCATCAACATTATCATAGAACTTCATTCATTAGTCATTCATGAGAGTGTGTATGTGAGAATAGTCTTTCACATAATCATCATCATTCATACAATTGCCTTCTAAACATGATCATAATACATTCATAGAGATCACACACACACACATATACTTCACATCATAAACATACATAGTAATTAAACACCTCCATCTTTCAAGTGGATCAATAGCTCAAGAACAATTCTATTTCAACATGTCATTAGGTCATAACTGGATTTCAAGACAATGAATATCAAATCATCAACACACTAACAATTTACCATAATTAAGGCATAGATATTGATACAATTTAATAACCCAAAGCAATTTAGACATATTCCATTCATAAGTTTTCATAATCATCAAACCCACTTCATAAAGGCACAATTTAGGAATTGAGAGAATTCATGGGTTCATAGAGTATTTCATCATAAATCATCAATTAAACACCAATGCAATTATAATATGACATTAGTAACCATTTGAAATCGTTTAAAGAAAGAACCCATGAGATTGAGTAAAACCCTAGGGTTTTGCTAACTTGAAATCACCTTGAAATTGGCTCCTTGAATGAAAAAGTTAGGCAATGATCAAGACTACCATAACTTTCTATTGAATCCCCATGAAATTTGAAGAAGAAATACCTTGAATTCACAAACTCTAGCTTCAATGGCTCCCTTCTTCTTCCTTGAGTTTTAGAGAGAAAAATCTTTGAGAAGATGGGTCTAAAAAGGTCTTATAGTTGCTAGAAAAGGAATAGAATATTGTGGACTCAACTTTGGAAAAAAACTAAGGACCCACAAAGTCTTAACCAAAAATCCACCCCTTTCCCGACTTACCTCACCCTTTTACACCCTTGGCTCGCCAAGTGCACCCTTTGCTCACTGAATTTTCCAGTGAGCTCCCAAATTGGGCAATCCACTAGGCGATCTAGAGGGATAAATGGGCGACACGCCAAGATGGTTGGCGAGGTTGGACTTTCGCCCATTTGTCCAGACCCTATGCCAATGGGACAGCCCACTAGGCAATCACAAGAGCCCAAGGGCGACTTGCCCAACCCTTTGGGCGATCAAGTACTCCCATCGCCAAACATCCTCTCAAAGAACAAGGTTTCTTTCACTCAATCTTGCTAGCATAGGTCCTTACTTGCACCCTAGACTTCTTCCTTGCTCAATTACATTCTAGAATAGCCTAGACATCAACTTAAGGTCACCCTAACCCACACAATGAGGCTCTAGTTCAACCTATCATTTTGTAAATCATTACATTATCCCCCCACTTAGGAACATTCCTCCTCAAATGACACTTTAAACTTATTAAGGGAGAATGAATCAAGACTAGCAGCCCATCAATCATGACACAACAATATAATGCATACTCATAGGAGGAAACAACAACTCCACATCAATAAGCTCAAAGCAAAACAAGAAGGTAGGAACTACATCTACAAACTCATCATTCATCAAAACTTCACATTTGTCATTACATTGGAGGAACTTCCTTCTCCAACTCATAACATGCTCATTACAACATCATAAGGCAATTATGCAACTCTTTCCAAAAACACATTTAGGCATGTTCAACATTTAACCTCATGAAGCATATAGACAACTCTTACTAAATGCACATTAACATAAGGAACATAATTCATGAAAACTCATTTTCTCATTCAAACATAAACTCATTAAGAACATGTATAACATAAGGAGACCATGGAAACACATAATCACACATGACTCCAAAACATGAAACAAGCTACAATGAAATTCTTGGTCAAGCTTGAATAAGAATATAAGGAAAGAGATAAGGATATCGAAACTTTCAACAACCTTACTATTTCACATACTATTCCCCACTTAGGAGAAAACCCAACTAAGACTAACATGAAAAACAACATAAGAACCTCAATAAGAAAGTCATGAATATAAGGAACTATCACTTACTAGTACCTTCATTCGGATTAGCTCCTTTGTCCTTGTTAGCTTAAAGCACATAGAAACGGTTTCTCTTTGGAGCATTAGGATCTGAGCCATCAAGAGAAGCTTGTTTATCATCTCTTCTATTTACAGAGTGTTAGGAAATCTCTCATCTTATAACCCTTGTTTCCACACCCAAAGCACCCATCAGTGCCGTCAGGACACTTACCTAAATGTTGTTTCCCACACTTGGCACATCTAGGCCTCTCAAAAGAAGAACCACTTCAATTTCCTCCTTGAGAATTAGGGTTAGACACCCTATCCTTGTTCACCATTGAAAAATCTTGGTTGTAGAACCTCTTTTTGGACCTTGTTTGACTTTTTCCATCGGACCTAGACCTCTTCATCTCTCTACACCTCCTCTCAAGTTTGGACTCCTCAATAGATTGAGCATACACAATGAGTCTAGAAATGTTCATATCATCATGAAGCATCACCATACGACACTCTTTCTTAATAAGGTCGGATACACCGGTCAAAAACCTACTCATTTCATCTCTAGGGTTGGACATCAAAGATGGAGCATACTTAGACAATATGGTAAACTTCAAGGAATAGTCCTCCACACTCATGCTCCCTTGCCTAAGGTTGATAAATTCCTCTAACTTAACCTCCCTCTTCTCATAGGAATGTACCTACCAAGGAAAACTCTCTTAAACTCATCCCATTCTATACGACCCACTTCTATAGGCCTATTGCTTTTCCATTGAGTGAACCACACTTAGGCCACATCTTTCAATTGATAGGTAACCAACTTCGCTTTCTCCCTAGAAGATACCCCCATAGCATTGACTATCTTATACACCTTATCCAAAAACTCTTGGGGATCCTCTCCTAGCTTAGATACTAGAAATACCAGAGGATTCATCCTCACAAATCTCAACCTTGAGGCCATGGTACTCTCAATAGCATTCACTTTAGGTCCCACATCTTTATTAACTTGAGTCGTCATCGCTTAGGCTAAGGTTAGAAAAGCCGACCTAATCTCTTCATTGGTCATAGCCGGGGGATCCACCGAAACTTGGTTGCCTTGGGGAACATAGCCACCTTGAGGGCCTTGAAAACCTTGGGGAGGAACTACATCATTCACATTCTCCTCTTCCACTCTCCTTGCGGCGTCCTTCTTGTATTCATATCCTATAAACACAAGAGAAGGATTAGGAAAAGGACACTTATATAGCTAAACTCTAAGGCATGACTTCAAGAATAATGATAGAAGTGAAACTTCCTAACGTCCTATAGTTTCTTGCTCATAGATGTGTCGCGACTCACACCGATGAAAATGACTCTACTAGACGTGGCTTGTGAGACATCAATCCTAAAAACCATTTCCAAAATTTTATACTCTGATACCAAGTTTGTCACGCCCCGAGAGCACCCCCTAGACGTGCCGACGTACTTCACCCCGAAGGGTCTTGTATAAGCCTTTTAACATTCATAACATTCGACGTATAGAAATAGTGCATAACTTAAAAACATTCTTTATAAATCCAACATTCAAAATACTCATTTAAAAGCAAGCGAAAGTCTACATCTCACATGGCCATCTAAGACAAAATTTTAAACAAGGTAGGGTCACGGCCCTTTACAATAGTAGTCTTAAAATAGTCTTAAGCCATGAAGGAACTAGAAACATTAAAAGTCCTTGTCCTCGATCTATGAGGACATACCAAAATATGTCTTGGAAGAACTCTATTCCAAAGTTGACTAGGAAGAATCAAATTGAGTGTCAATCCCAACACTTCATAAGTGTAAAGAAAATATGGGTTAGCACAATTAAGCACTAAGTATGATAGCCACGTAAAAACATGATTAAAATGGAAATTTTAGTTGAAAGTAATGATATATGCCATTTTGATAAAACCTTCATGAACAAAAATATAAGAGGCATAACACAAGACAAAATCAACAGACAAGTCATTTAACCACATTAGAACATAATCACATATAAACCATTACCTTCACATTAAGCCTTCACCTCAAGTAGCCCTCAAGCTATACTTTGTGCAATGTATGGATAGCGTCCCATACCACCATCCACACCAAAGTGCCACCTTAAGGCCACTAAAAGTGAACATACCATTCAACCTTTCCATCCTTACACAATACTTATACATAAGAGACATAAACATTACATATGTCATATCAACACATAAGAACCATCACCTAAGACAACTCTAAGTACTTGTACAATGCATAAGCAGCATCCCATACTACTACTCACACTAAGTGCTCCTTGAAGCCACCATAGACAAAGCACATTCATATTCATTAAGTCATGACAAGGAATTAACTCATAATACAATCCAAGTATAGCATGCATCTTCACATTAATCATATAAGTCAACATTCTTCATTAACTTCATTACATTAAGAGCACCTTCATTCATTAGACCTTTAACCAGCATTCTCATTAACATCATCATAAGAGCACATTCATTACACTTAACATAAAAAAGGAACACACCACAATCTCTCTCAAACCGTACATGTGCAATGCATAGATGGCGTCCCATACCACCACCCACACTAAGTAGTGCATTCTTAAGTAGCCATTGATCATTAACATTATTTGTGGGGGTAAGCCTTAACCGACATAGACCATGTGAGCAATTCATGGAATCCCGATGTCACCCTCACCGGATAAAGGGACTCCTATTTTCCTAAGGTAGGACCATTATTTTATAGCTTAAGTCGATCCACTAGCTAGACCTATGTGATCACATAGTTATGGGATAAGGAGATCGCTACTAGATACCCCCCCCCCCCTCAACTCACGGATGAACATCCATCTCACAAGGTTGTTACTAGATACTCCGCCTCAAATCCCGGATGAGTATCCACCATTATTCATATCCACTAAGTGTTAGCATTATTCCCCACATAGTACTTATCATTCATTACATTAGTTCATTATGGGATAAGAAATTGCTAATATATACTGGTACCTCAACTCTTGGATGAGCATCCATCCCAAACCCAACATTCATTTATTGGAAAGATCATAGGTTCAAAGGTGACAATATCCTTTCACCTAAGAATCCACTTATTGTGAGAAAGTCCTTTCACAACCAGTCATTATCATTCATTAGAGTACAATTAATAATAGCCTTTCAATTAACCCATCATCATCAACATTATCATAAAATTTCATTTATTTGTCATTCATGAGTGTGTGTGTATGTGAGAATAACCTTTCTCATAATCACCATCATTCATACTATTGCCTTCTAAACATGATCATAATACATTCATAGAGATCACACACACATATAATTCACATCATAAACATACATAGTAATTAAACACCTCCACCTTTCAAGTGGATCAATAGCTCAAGAACAATTCTATTTCAACATGTCATTAGGTCATAACTAGGTTTCAAGACAATGAATATCAAATCATCAACACACCATAAATTTACCATAATTAAGGCATAGATAATGATACAATTCAATAACCCAAAGCAACTTAGACATATTCAATTCATAACCTTTCATAATCATCAATCCCCCTTCATAAAGGAACAAATTAGGAATTGAGAGAATTCATGGGTTCATAGAGTATTTTCATCATAAATCATCAATTAAACACCAATAAAATTATAATATGTCATTAGTAACCATTTGAAATCGTTTGAAGAAAAGAACCCATGAGATTGAGTAAAACCCTAGGTTTTGATAACTTAAAATCACCTTGAAATTGGCTCCTTGAATGAAATGTTAGACAAGGATCAAGACTACCTTACCTTTCTATTGAATCCCCACAAAATTTGAGGAAGAAATATCTTGAATCCACAAACCATAGCTTCAATGGCTCCCTTCTTCTTCCTTGAGTTTAAGAGAGAGAAATCTTTGAGAGTAGATGGGACTTCCTTTAATTATATTTGGAGTGACTTAGTTGAAAGGATTTAAGTCTAAAAAGGTCTTATAGTTGCTAGGAAATTAATGGAATAATGTGCACTCAAAGTTGAAAAAGAACTAAGGACCCACAAAGTCTTAACTTAAAAATCCACCCTTTGCATGACATTCCTCACCCTTTTGCCCCTCTTGGCTTGCCAAGGGTACTAGGTGACTCGCCAGGTGCATCCTTGGCTCACCTAATTTTCCAGTGAGCTCCCAAATTGGGCAGTCCACTAGGTGATCTAGAGGGGTCAATGGACGACACGCCAAGCTGTATGGTGAGCTTGGACTTAGGTCGCCATTTGGTCCAAATCCTATGCCAATGGGACAACCCACTAGGCGATCACAGGAGCCCAAGGGCGACTCGTCCAACCCTTTGGGCGATCAAGTACTCTCATCACAAAGCGCCCTCAAAGAACAAGGTTTCTTTCACTCAATCTTGCTAGCATAGGTCCTTACTTGCACCTTAGACTTCTTTCTTGCTCAATTAAGTTCTAAAACAGCTAGACATCAACCTAAGTTTACCCTAACCTGAGAATGAGTCTCTATTTCAACCTATCATTTTGCGAGGTTATTTACAAGCATGAGAGTCCACTCTATTGTTTAATGAGAAAAAACTGGCTTTCATCCATTTTAGCAAGTCACCCGAGCCCTCAACTTTGTCAAGGATGCGAGAAATCATGCACTCGTAGACTACTTGCACTACCCTTTGACTTTGGACTATTACTTCTCCTCAACTTTGTGAAAGTTCCAACCTTGATTCTCCCCTGCTTAAGTAGGGAGGAAGAACCCTCCTCAACTCTAAACACTCCCCTTGATTCTTTGGGTTTGTCCACATATTTTAACGCTTGTTTTTATAACGCTCCATTTGGGATAACATCTTGCTGGATGTTCTCATCCCTTTCTTTCTCTTTAGCAAGTTGTTCTTGAGTCATCCTAAAGCAAAAAAAATGAAACTTGATCTTCTTGGGTGTACTATGCTTGATTTATTTTCGTCATATCATCAAGAAGAAACAAAGCCACCTCAAATTATTGCAACATTATTCCCCCTCGAACCAATTGATCAGCTACTCCTCTATTTAACGAGTCAAGACTTCAATAGAAGTATTGGAGCAAAGACGTTGTTTGGAAGTCCATTAGTCGGGCATTGAAGTAGCAGCTTCTTAAACCTAGCTACATTTCATGGATTGGTTCACCTTCCGATCGCTTGGAAACCTTGAATGTTTATCTACGAGTCTCATCATCATTGACGGGGAAAGAATCTCAAATTGAACGTCGTGGTAAGCTCATCCCAAGATGTGATGGAATTCTTCGGTAACTCAACCAGCCATTTGCTAGCTTCACCCGTCAAAGATACTTGGGAACAACTAGAGACAAACTGATTCTTATAATATGTTCTTGGTTAGAACGGGCTACAAACATCCATGAAATTTTGCATATGCTTATGCGGGTGTTCGTGAGGTAATCCTCCATAAAGTCCTTTCTTTTGGAGGAGATGCAGGGAACAACTCTATTTTGAATTCAAGTGTGAAGTTAAAATAGTGATTTTTGTACCTGAAGGAATAGAGATTATTGGAAAATTTTAACAAAATTAGAAGGGTGACAACAATGTCAGGGTAAGGGGGATTAGATCAGAAAGAAACCACAACAATTAATTAGGAATAATCAAATAAGAGAAAGATACTTGTAGGATTGACCAACCAACTACTAAACTCAACTCAATGGTTGTTAATTGATAACTAAAAGTACTAACTTTTGTAAGGTAATATGAACTTTAAATGAGATACTTTTATCTCGAACAACTACCTCGTTTCAATTGAGTTCTCTCGAACCTCAATGTGCTACACATGGAGACAAGCCCACAACCTCACTACGTCCACTCTCTCAAGCTGAATACATAGAATGAGTCTTGCAATTCACTCTCTCGAGCTGAATCCACCATGACCCAATAACTACGAGTGCCAACTTATCACCTTAGATTTATACTTGTTTCTCAAACAAGCATAAAACACTAATTCATTCTGAAATAAACATATAACAGAGCAATTCAACCATAATCACATTGTCAAACCCCCAATATTGGGGTTTTAGCTAATCATCATAAAAGAAGAAAATTCAGTACCTAATACATGCTCCATAGTTGGGTATTAATTTTTGAAGTTCTAAGATGAATAAAATATTTGTCTATTACAACACCCATTTGAAATCTCTCATCAAAATTGCTTAAAATCAACAAGAGTAGTGTTTTTGTTCTCTCTATTTTGTTCCACAATGATTGGATGCCTTCTCTCTCCTCCAAAATTAATTTATACTGATCTAAGGTGTGGCTTTTTGGGGTTGATCGGCGAGGAAATTCAGGCTTTGCCGATCAGTTGGCGACTTGCCAATCGTCCTTGTCCATCGCCTTTTTGCTTCACATTTTCATCCATCATGCACTGTAACTTTAGGCGGTCTACATCGACATCTCTGATCACTTCCGTGATCTTCCCTTTAGTACTTTGGCTCACTAATTCAATTTCATCTTTAATGCTCGTTTAGTACGTTCAGCGGTATAGTCTTGCTTGATCAATCAATTCGGCGATTCATTGATATGGTACTGAGTTCGCCCAAGTATCTCTTATTATAGGCATACTGTACTGTAAAATTAGGTGGGATAGGGGAAATTCGGCGATTCGTCAAGTGCTCTTGGCGATCATCATGCTTGCCTTTGTCCCTTCTTCAGCTTGTTTTGTTCCTCTTTGCTTGTTAGTGTCCTTGCTTTGCTCTTCAATCCATATACCTAAAAATCAAGGTTTACACATAGTTCATAGCATAAATCAAACATTTGAGGACACTAAATTTATCAAAACAAAGCCCCAAATAAATATATATCTCGAACTCATCACTTTTGGCCTAAGTTGGCTATTTAAACAAACCAATGCTTCACGAAGGTTATAGGTGGAAAAGATATGACAATTTCAACAATCGGTCTAAGCATTTATGTTCATGTTTCATCTAGAAAAAAGGTTACGCTCAAATGGTGCCAAGCTAGGTTCACACACTAACAAGGTGGTCACACAAAGGTATAGAAGTGCCTAAGATCATTTCCTTCACTCACCAATGCTAGTCAATTGGACCAATAGGGCAAGTTCTAGGTATCATCATGCACATTTTTCAAGTAAACCTAATCACACATGGAATCGAACACAATCATCGATTATGACTCTACAAGTTAAACTCGCGTGCAACGGCCATTACAAGACTCACCTTGACATTCGACTAGTCACAATGAGATGCTAACAATTCACACAAGACTTACGCAACTCAAATTTCCTGGTTGGACTAATACAAACATATTGTTCATCAAGAGAACTATTCAAGTCATCGATATTCATCACAACGATACTCAAATATACAAGAGAATAATAACCAACATTAATATTCAAGCAGTCGAGAGAGAAAAACCAATGAATAAAACCAAATCATTCACTACTAAAGAAACATAATGAGGTTCTGAATGAAAAAGAAACAAAATATCCCAAAAACAACATACAACCAAAAGCAAAACAACAAATACAACAAAACGGGTAGATATCTAGATATCTTCACCCCACTAAAAAGATATAAATAGCATCCTTAATGAAAAATAAAAACTAAAAGTACTTACGGGAAACTAAATGAAGGGAGCGTAAAGAGCCCCATGTCAGGCTAAGCCTGAGGCAAACTAAACTTCTTGGGTGGGTAGCCAACCTAGGCATCGATGCCTTGCTCATCTCCATCTCTTTAAGGTTGTGCAATGGCCTCCTCCGTGGCCTAGACCCAAAGAGGAACCAATCATGGAGGTGTCGTGTAGTGATGCCTTTGTGGGCCACCCGTAGCAAGTCACACTCTAAATCCTCCAAGTCCTTATACATTAACCTCATGAGCAACTAGATCATCCTCATCCATCTTGATGTGTCGACTCCCTATCCTCATCAACTCTGTAGTAGCATCTTTGATCACATTATCTAGAGGGATCTAAGAATCATTTGGAACTGTAGGCAACTTAGAATCGGGGGGTCCACAGGGGATATCTACACGCCCCATAACATTGATATGTTGGTGGATTTCAATTCATCCACTTCCCCGACCTTGATCTAGCAATATCCTTCTTTAGAGGGATTAAATGGGCAGTTGACTATGTCATTTACACACCTCAACCAAGAGTGGTTAGGGCATTCAATGCTCGTCCATGGGCGATGGCCAACTCTCAATGTTCCTCTCAACTCTTCCCCGAATGGGAGAAAGTGCAACATCTATAGCTCGATTAATCATCGACGAGACAATGGCCTCAACCCAAGAAGCCCTCACATCGGCCTAATGGGCAAGGTTGACCATTTTGTAAATCAGGGTCTGAGTAAAAGGGAAATGGGACACAGGAGCAGGTGCAGGTTGTGGAGAGAGAGGTAGGGTCAAGGGCGAGGTATACTTGAGGGGCTTGAGGCTTCCGAGTGGGCTGAGTAAGGTCGACCTCCATGGACTCCACATAAACTATTTGGGAGGTTTCCACCAGAGGTTTCTTCTTCTTCTTCTTCTTCTCGACCTCATCATTTACTATGCTTCAACCTGATGAATATCATAAGATGAGGAAGGAGTAACCAAATATATGTCTTTCACTATAAAAGGCACATTTGCTCGATAACACAAGGCACTAATCGTAATGGAAATGGCAATGAGGTTTTATTTTGTTTGGACCGCAGCCATCTCCCTATGCAATAATTAACCCAAGGTTCAAACTTTCTCCCATCGATGATACACCCTGCAGCACGGCCTTCGGGTGCCAAATAATAGACTCATTTTTTAAAGTGAAATCGGTGTCCGCTAATAAACAAACCAAGTATAAATGCATCGAGATTTTCAGGTCCTTTTAATAACAACCCCCATCTCGATCCACGGGGTACGGGCATCACACACACAACATGGGTGCGGCCGGCCCGTCGGAGTCATCTAGATCTTGAGTCTTGATTTTATCAGCCAAAGAGTGCCAATTTTGCAACGTGCAATCTAACTCATCATTTATATATGTTTCACTACACTTTACACAAAGTCAACTGGTGCCATCAAAATAGCCCTCTTTTTCCCTTTTGGGATCAGCTTGGCGTACCCCTCGTAGAACTCCTAAACCCATGTAGGAACCTATGGACCCCGAGGTTGTGTGAACTTGAATTTGTGGTACCACAACGTCTCCCAAACGAAGAGGATATATGTCCACCACTCCATTTGGGGAAACCGCTTCTCCTTAAGAATAGTCGCAAGCCGGCGACCTTCAACCGATTCATGGACCGTGGAGGAGGTGCTTGGAATAGGAGGCACTTGTGGTACTTGTGATGCATGTGGTCTTGGGGTTATGCAAGTGGATCATGGGCTGCTTTAAAACGTAGATCTAAATGTTTCCGCTTTACAAATCAATTTTGGACACCGGTGTATGAACTTGAATCCCACGGACCTCATCCTCCGCATTTCTTACTCCGGAGGAGGGACTGGATGGAATTGATGCCAAAAATATCATCCGAGTTGGTGTCCAACACAACCTATTTTTAACCTTACCTTTACCACTTGTCTGGCGGAGTTTACGACAAGTGAGTTGGGTCATGCTCAACCTATGTTGCAATTGAGATATTAACCCCTTTCTTTCGGAGTGGTGGACCTCAGCGGAACTTTAGGACTAGCCACCAGAAAAACACACAAACAAGAACAAATTTGATTGCAAAAGGTTAGTGAAACAACATTATCAAAAAAAAAAGAAAAAAGTTCGGTGAAACGGTTCGGTGTGCCAACGAGTCCAATGTCGAGAAAAAAAGAGGTCTCTCAAAAAGTAACAACATTCCCAACAAAATTCAAGTAGAAAGGGCGATCTTAAGACTATTCGGTGAGTCACCGAACTCACTTGGAGAGCAAGGGAGACTCACCGAATGTTACGAAATATTCGGTAAACACATGTCAAAAAAGGAGATATTAGTGCCATTCGATAACTCACCGAATTCACTGCATGAGTGAAGGGTCATCACCGAAATTAACAATGGATCACCTTCATAAAGCACAGTATATAGGCGGTGAAATGACCAGCGGGCGATCACCGAGTCTAACGATTTCGGAAAAATAGTAGGTAAAACTAGGGTTTTACGGCTTTGTGTTGTTAAGTTTGATGTGGGGTTTTATGTTGTAAAATGGTTCCCCGATCTTAGGTTGACGGTTTTAGGGATTAAACATCAAGGTACGACTCCCCAAGGACCAACTAAAATTCCTTGAGGAGGACCCTAAAGTCTAACCCCAAGGCTGCCCCAAGAACCAAAAAGCTACCAAAAATTTAGGGACATACAGATGGGACCTATTGGGCGTAGGTCCATCCATGCCCCGTGGAACCAAGCTGTAAATCAAGACCCCTAGATTTTGAGTTGAAGACCCCATCCCACAGAGACTTTCAAGATGGAGCGTGACCCCACTCACGGTCCATGAGTCACCAGGTCATGGATGGCACACTATTTACTATCCATTCTCGGCCAAGTTGAGGGCAGA
>JAJTWQ010000373.1:0-153254 GCA_029007595.1 Solanum commersonii
TAGCATGTGAGAAATTAATATCACTGGTCTTAGCCCTTTTTACCTCTCTAAACTTTCCCTTGAGTATTGACTCCTCAATTTGTTGGGCGTACACCATAAGATGTGAGATATTCATATCATGAAGTATAATTGTCGTACGACATTCTTTTTCTACAATGTAGGACAGACCCATCAAAAACCTACTCATCTTAGCCCTCGAATCTGCCACCATAGTTGGAGCATACTTGGACAATTGAGTGAACTTTACGGCATACTCCTTCACACTCATACTTCCTTGATGAAGGTTAATCAACTCTTGCACCTTAGATTCCCTCACCTCTAGGGGAAACAACCTATCAATAATCGACAATTTAAATACTTCCCACTCTAGGGGACCCGCTCCCACCGGTCTCTCTCCCTTTCATTGATCATACCACAATTGAGCAACATCTTTCAATTGGTAAGCGGCTTACTTCGCTTTCTCTTCTGGAGTTTCCCCCATAATATCTAGTACCTTATAGACCTTGTTGATAAACCTTGAGAATCCTCATCCACTTTGGATCCATAGAATTTTTGAGGGTTCATCCTTGCGAAATCCCTCACTCTTTAAGTCACCGAATTCACATTAGGATTCATAAGAGCTACAACCTCCCTATTGGCTTGATTGCCAATGCTTAAGCCAACATTTGAAAAGCCGACCTAACCTCCACATTTATCGCATTCCCAATCGAAGGTTCTATCAGAGCTTGAGGATGAGCTATTTGTTCCACATTCTCCCTCACATTCATTTTAGTATTAGCCCTTTGAGAAGACGTATCCTGAAGAGCATAAGGTAAGGATTAGAAGAGACACTTTATAGAGTTAAACTTCATGGCACAACTTAAGAGTAATGAAAGAAGTGGAGTTTCCTAATCATCTTGTAGCCTCTCATTCATAAATGTAGTGCGCTTCACACTCATGAACAAGACTCTACTAGACGTGGCTTATGAGACATCATCCTAGAATCATTCTAAACTTTGTGCTCTGATTACCAAGTTTGTCACGACCCAGGGGTATCCCTTATATGTAACATGGCGCATAGAACCCCGAAGGACTCCATACAATCCACTTAGCATATCATAACATAAAGTAGTATAAAAATAATGAGTAAAATAGCATTTAAGTCTAAAAACAACTTTATAGAAAAGCAGAAGTCTAACTCATGTCTCAACATAACCATCTATTACAATCAAAATGATAGTGGGCCAAGCCCATAAATCAAGTTCAAAAGGAAATACGAAAGTGAAACTACAATAAGTAAAGTCCTTCCTCGAACCATGAGGACTCACCAAGCTCGGAAAGAGATCAAAGTCCAAACTCTAGCCACTAGAATGGAGAGTTTGCCTATTGGACCCTACATTTGGCAAAATGTAGGCAAAAGTATGCATTAGTACAAAAATGCACGAAGTATGATAACTATGCATAAAAACATTTAAAACATGCTAAAAAGGACATTTCATTTCATGATAAGCAACTTACCAAGTTTAAACATCATAGTGGAAATAGTTGGAAAACATAAGTAATAATATCATAGTCAAGGCAAACTAAATCATCTTTAAGTCTTTGAAGATATATGAGATACTTCTTAAAGTAACCTTAGTTCATTAGTCATCTTGTTGTGGGATAATTAGCCTTAACCGATATATAGACCATGTGAGTAAAAACATGATCACCCGGTGTCTCCCACACCAAAAAGGGTTGTTCTACGTGCCTAAGGTAGTACCATGAATATCTATCTTAAGTAGCTAATCAACCAATGGGGCACATAGTTAAGGGATAAGGAGATTTCTACTAGAAACCCGACCTCTACCCACGGTGAGCTTCCATCTCATGAGACTTTTTCTAGAAACCCGGCCTCTACTCATGCATGAGTTTCCATCTCAAGGACAATATCCACTCGGTTCTAAGCTTAATTCCCACAGATTAGTATTTTCTTACTTACTCTTATTATCCATGGAAAGACATGTAACTTTGCCAATCAAATTAGTTCATTAGGATAGCTCTTATTTATTGATTCAATTAGGTGAGAATACACTTTCAACCTAAGAATCCTTTCTATGTGAGAAAATGATACACTCAAATTACACCTCCTTACAGAAGTATAAGTGATTGTTATCAAGTAAAGAACCCAACTTGTAGGTTAGGGTCGATTCCACGAGGAAAATGGTTTAGACTTTACTTTAACCAATAATTATATGCAATTAGTCAAATTACTTCCAGAAACAGGTAATTAAAAGGGGGGTTTTATTTGTATGAAACAAATAGTAAGAATTTAATAAGTAATGAGTAATCAAAAACTCAATTTTGGTTGTTATCAAGATGAGAGAAATAACTAGGGTATAGTGGTCCCCACAAGCTCATAACGCAATAATCCTAGTAACAGCAATCCTTTCCTAGTGTACTATATGCAAAGTGATAAGTTAGGTATCTCTAAATTCTTGGTCCGGCATCTAGAGAATTTCACCCAGCACCTTGGTCCGGCTACGTGTGTATAATTTACTAACCCTTACCTTTACCTCATATTAGACATCATAATCGATGTTTGGCTTAGTTATTACTTCGCACCAACCGACACTAGCCTATTAGATAGTATCACACTAAATCTATGTTGATAATTCTTTTCTCGTTAATTACCACCTTGGTCCGGCAAGTAGCAACAAGGCGAGTTCTAACGTTGGCCACCGTTAAAAAGACTTCTAAACGAAAGAATTATCAATCCATGCAAAACACTATTCAAGAATTGCTTATTTACTATTTATACTTTGTTAATCGCTCATGGTTCCCACAACCCTAGTTGTGGATTTAGCTACCCATATTAGCAAGAACACAATTCATAGTTTTAGATGAATAAATCATGAACTTACATAAAGAGAATAATAAATCCAGAAATTCAACTTGAATTGCAAAACCAAAATCTTCAAAACGAACTTAGAAAATCAATAATTGCTAGAGTTGCAACTTAATCTCCAAAGTCACAAAGTAAAACTAGAATAATAATGTTTAATCCCCAAAAATGAGGTTTACATGCCCTATTTATAGAAAAAAAAATCCTAAATAAAAAGGGAAACAAATTAAGCAAAGTTTGTTCAGGCACGCGTCTTCATTCCACGAGACTGACTTATGGACCGTCAATGGATCTACGGTCCGTAAGTCCCTTCCGTCAGCCTGGACTTAGAAAATATTTCAACTCCAAAAGAATTAGCTTCTCTGAAGCAAATGATAGACTTGCAGTATGAACCGTAGATCGATCTACGGTCCGTCAATCCCCTTCATAGCTCCGCACTTAGAATCTTCAAAAATCAGGTACTGGAACCCTCGCAGTCTCATTCTACGAATCAATTAGTACGGTCCATAGATCAATCTACAGACCGTCAATGGCCACCGTGGTTCCACACTTGGTCAGATTTCCCTGATTTTTCATCCATACCTTGCCTGCTGATCTACGGTCATCACCTACGGACCGTCAATGGACCTACGGTCCGTAGATCACCTCCTTGAATGCCCTTTTTTTGCATTTCTTTAGCTTTCTCCATACTTCTGCGCCTGAATATCTTTCTTGCGAAAATACAATAAAACACATAAAAACCAATACAAAAAGGCCCTAGACACACACAACTTGTAAGTAAAATGTGTTAGGAATACCGTAAACTCACAGTATATCAACACCCTCAACTTGAATTTGTTGTTTGTCCTCAAGCGATGCACTACGACTCTAAACGACACTTGTATAGACGCAAGCATTTCAGGCCCAAGCAATCACATGGCTCTCTACCCCCCTCACTTTTCAGATGCAACTTCGTTCTCTTAGACTCGACAAGCTAATCCATGCAGATCAAACCATGACACAGATCGACCAACTGACACACAACATGCACCTTCTCACTATCTCCAAGGTACCAACTTTACGACAATGTAACTAGTGCCCTTACTTCAAACGAAATCCCCTTTTCACAAAAAATGAATGTCATTTATGGTACAAGGGTTTATTCAACACTCATGCTCAGAAACAATTTCAAATACAGTTAGTGCTTTATGCCATAAGCTTGCCCTTATTTTCACTGTTTAGACTCTCCAAGATAGATTATAGAATCACTATAGGACTTTATTGGCTTGTAACGTAGGCTTAGGGTCAGGTGTGGTACATTTGGGTACTGCTTAGTGACTTTCTGCCCTCCTTGACATTACACTTGGGCTTTTAACCTCTTTGTGCCCTATTTTTGTCATATTATCGCTTTACCTTCTTTCCCTTAACTTTCTTCACCCACGGATGTGACTTTAGGCTTTGTAGTTCTTTCTTTTTTTACTTTTTGTTTTATTCTTCTTTTAGCTTTCAACAAATCACATCCTTTCCTCACATTTTCTCTCTTCCTTTCATACCCATTTTTCTTTCAGTATCCTCTTTCATAGCCACCCTCAACTTATGAATTTTTCATTAGTTGAGGTGCACAATACCCGATGTCGGGTCAGGGCCAAGATTGAAGTTACTTTTTACGTTAGCCACCCTCAACTTAGGCTTTTGGCCTAAGTTGAAGTGCACATGTCCACGGAGGGACCGGGGCCAACATAGTAGATTATGGGAAGGTGAGTTCAGGGCTTTAGAAAGAAATGGTTTATTTTTAGGCTCAAAGTTGGATCAAAGGGAACAATTATTTCATTTGGGTGAATCCTTCAAGGCAATTTGCGGACTGTTCAAAACAATGTCCTATGATCACTTCCTAACCTCTAGATTAAATTGTCTTCGCAAGACTAATTGGGCAAGTTCTAGTTTTGCACAAAACCGTTTGAACACTCAACGATTCTCACCCACTCTTGGCACATAGTTTCATTATCAGATTATCAGGTTACCCAGTTCCAGTTTCAGCTCTAGTCATGCCATCGAGTTGATCATTACTATGTCATATTCAGAGCCAACACAATCAACTAATCGTAGCCTACAACTTCTAGCATACATCCCAAAATCTGACGGGTATCATTTTCTATAAGCCATCATCCTTCATTCTGTATCATGCTTCATTCTGTATCATGCTTCTACACATACGATCCTAAGACAAGCCGTTTCAACAAAAATTAAATAGTCCCTTGGGGAAAAAGAACACAGGCAAGAAAATCCCAAGGGAGGATTCATGAGTTGGGTTATTCAGATTTCACCCTATCACTCACAATCCATTTACCCCACCCCCAACAAAAATAGATGCAGTTGTCCCCAATGCATACAGAAACATTAAAAGAAAATGGATTGAGTGAAGTCAAGATTGAAAGTGTAGCAAGAATGGCCTCAACGTCAGTCCTGAGGCTGGCTACGTCAGCCTGCAAAGCAAATAGATATATGGCCGGGGCTGATCGGTCGAGGACTCTCAATTCAAAGGCATCAAGGCGCTTATTAACGGCCTGGACCTTTCGGTCCATCATCCCCTCCATCCGGCGCTCCATTCTGGCCTCGGACTCGGCTATTGACTTTTGCATCCACGGCTAGATATGATGCAACAGGGTGTCCATCTGAGCTTCTAACTTTTGTACTCTGGCCAATGGGACCACAAAAGCTCCTAACTGCGGTATGGACCGGGAAGAGCTATGAGCCATGCTAGCTGCCTAAGATGAGGAGCCCAGGACAGTGTTGGTGTGATCGGGAATGCTGAGATCATTGCCCTATGCCTGCCCCACGGTATCTGCAAGATCCGCACCCAAAGGAGGTACCTCAACCTGAGGCTCTCTGCGAGGTGCTGCTACATTTGCCTCATCTCGAATAAGGCCGATGTCCAATGCCCCTGTAGGGTGGACCAACTTGTCACAATGCCAGATTGGCACTCCGGAGTCCCTACACAAATGAAAAATCAGACAAGGGAAGGGGTAAGTAGTGGAGGTCCTGAATGCCCTCTCGTGAATTTCTGCCAACAACATGCGGGCAAAGTCAATCTCAACTCCCGCTACCAATGCCGCAACCATGATCGCTCTGTCCCACGTGGCTTGATTGTCAGCTTTTGTCGGCGACACTCTGTTACGCACCGGCGCCTGAAAAGAACTTGGCCACAAAATTTAATGTGGCCTTCTGGATGCCCAACCATGGAGCTGCGACCCATTCCGCATGCTCGCCATCTGTAGTAATGTACCTGGCCAACCAAAGTATAACAGCCTCTCGCTGCTCAGCATTCCTCTAGAAAGCTCCACTCCGCACGATGTCCCATCTGTAGTCAAACTCCGCTGTGTTGAGAGACCAAGAGTGACCCGCGGTAGGACCATAAAGAAAGCGTCTGATCATGGCAGGTGATATGTCCACCGGACACCCTCGAACCAAAGTGGAAGTGAGTAGAGCCTGAGCTAGGGGCTTTGACCGCTTGGAAATAAAACCGCGGAGAGTGGCAGCATAGGAAGCATAGAACTCCCGCACAATCTCCTCGCTATACGTCCCTGGGTCTCGAGCCATCTAGTCACACTTGTGAAGGTTGAACAACCGGTGAATGTCTGGAACAGTATGCAAGCTCCCCGTGAGGACTCTGCGCTCTTCTGTAATTTGTCGAGCCATCTTCTATTTGTCGTTAACCATTTTAGCATCTCGGTAGATTTTCCATTGGCCTTCGACACACCATCTATTTAGCTCGCTGGCTACAGGAGTGGGGTCATTATTCCGTGGTGCGGGTATGGACTTCGAGCTAGTTGCCTCGTCATACGAGGCTGTTTGGTCATTCTCTCCAGACTCGGTGGATGATTTAACATTTGACCCTATAGCATGGACAGACTCGGATCGTGAAGAGTGGACAGACTCGGAGCCTGAAGAATGGGTAGAGTTGGACCCGAACATAGATCCCTCTGCACTGGAAGTAGCCCCAGTTGGTGACCCGATCAGTGTGTGCTCCTCATCAGACTGGGAGACATTGACTACATCGGGAAGCACCTTCTGGGGTGCCTCTGGGTCGAGAAGTCCTAGTGTTTAGAGGCACATATGCTGGATCAGAGTCGGTGTCTTTGTCCTCATCAATTAACCGGAAACTAGGGGCAACAGAGTTGGACTTGCCCCTTTTTTAGTAGGTGACCAGCTTCTTGGGTGCCATTGTACCTGCGGGAACAATATTAGTGCCCAAGACTAACCAAAACTATACTAAGAAAAAGTGGAAAAACTATAAACGAACAGTAACAAAGTCCCAAAAAATTTGCAGACACAGGCTATAGTAGTCATCCATGGAGGGTACCTACGGTCCGTGGAACTCTGCTGTGGATCAGGGGTCCAACAATATAGGTTGCAGATGGAAACCACGGATGTGCAGAATGGTCCGTAAATTGATCTACGGACTGTAGTCCACGTTCGTGGTTTCACACTTGGTAATTTTTGTGTGTGCATCCAATGACGAACCTCATCTACGGTCTGTAGATGGATCTACATTTCGTAGACAGGGTATCGTGGATGCCATCTGTGCCAAGTTTTAGCCCTATTTTACTAATCAATCATAATTGGCCCTATTTTTCAACATTAACAAAGCCTCATCATGCATTTCAACATTCAATTATGCTAGTTCTTCATCCTTAAGATTCCAACCGGTTATTTTACCACACAATTTAGATAAGTTTAGGAACCCTAAGTCGAAACTTACATATAGGCTAACAATCACATACAATAAAGCTACACAATCACTATCTATCAATCCAAGGGCATTGTAATTTTTAAATTTATCATTCAATTACATCTAATAATAACCCAAGGTCAAGACCTAACTCCCGACTTTCTATATTCAAGCTATGAATCAAAATTCAAAGTGAGGGAAAAGTCCATTACCTTACAAGCAACGAGGAGTGGGGCGATTTTGTGACGACACTACTTAGCAAGACCAACAAATCACCTCTTCGCTACTAACCGAACACCGGACCCTATTTGGTAGAATATGGAATGGGGAGTAATTGAAATGGAAGGGATTTTGGAAATTTATGGAAGGGAGTGTATTATGTGGTAGTTATAGAGTGATTTAGGGAGTTGAAAGGATGGGGGAAACGATTTTGGGAGTAATGGAGGGAAGGGGAATGGTTTAAAACATAGGGGTATTTAAGTAGAGGGGTCCGAGTCGGGTCAGACAGCCTTAGGGTTTGGACTCACGAGACCCCATCTACGGTCCGTAAGTCGATCTACGATCCGTAGATCAGGATCGTAGATCACTACTACACTTGGAAAAATTTAAGGGCTTACCTGGGATCTACGGACACCATTGACAGTCCGTGGATCAATCGACGGACCGTCGATGGGATCCGTAGACCTCTGCACCAGACCATTTTCTGTAGATTTATTACGTGGTGTACCTGCATATGTAGCAACCAACAGGCTATTATTTTTTTACATTTTCTAGACACTTTTTAGACACGGACCCTATACTAATTCTAGCCAACACTAAGAACTATAAAGACGCAAGTAATCAGAGAAAGCTAAACTACTCAATGGAAAATAGAACCCTATCGTTGGCTAGATTGTACATCTTGGGTTGCCTCCCAAGCAGCGCTTGATTTACCGTCGCGGCACGATGCAGGTGTCTTGATTACTCAGACTTCATCAAGATTGTAGGCCTTAATCACTTCTTGCACAGTTTCAGCATTTCCCAGATAGATCTTGATCCTTTGCCCATTCACCACGAACCTAGTTCCATCCTTATTTTCAAGCTCAATCGTTCCATGCGAGAGCACTTTTGTGAGCAAAAATGGCCCGGTCCACTTGGACTTGAGTTTGCCTGGAAACAGGCGCAACCTAGAGTTGAGTAGCAGCACAAGATCACCAATCACAAATTCTCGCTTTTCAATTCTTTGGTCATGATACCTCTTCATCTTTTCTTTGTACAAGGTTGAACTTTCATAAGCTTTTAGGCAAAACTCATCAAGCATATTCAAGTCATTCATCCTTTGGTTAGACGCGGCGCCTCAATCCAAATTTAACTTCTTCATTACCTACATAGCCTTATGCTCTAGCTCTACTGGTAAATGACAAGACTTCCCATATACAAGTTGGTAAAGAGACATACCTGTGGGGGCTTGTATGCAGTGCGATATGCCTATAGAGGATCATCAAGCTTCCTTGACCAATCCGTTCTATTAGCATTCACAGTCTTTGCCAATATCTGTTTGATCTCTCTGTTGGATACTTCAACTTGACTTCTAGTCTATGGATGGTAAGGAGTGGCTACATTGTGACGGACACCATATTTCTCAAGTAGTACCTTGAATAACTTATTACAAAAGTGAGAGCCTCCATCGCTAATAATGGTCCTCAGTGTACCAAATCTGGAGAAGATATTATTTTTCAAGAATGCGGTGACACTTTTACCTTCATTGTTGGAGAGTGCAACTGCTTCCACCCACTTCGATACATAATCAACCGCAACAAGAATATACTTCATCCCATATGAACTCACAAATGGACCCATAAAATCATGCCCCATACATCAAACAACTCTATCACCAATATAGGATTCATTGGGAGCTCTTGCCTTTTTGAAATCCCTCCTTCTCTTTGGCAACGATCACAAGACTTGGCCAAGTCATGAGCATCTTGGTGAATGGTAGGCCAGTAGTACCCACATTGTAGAATCTTATGTGCAGTTTGAATACCACTATGATGCCCACCAACAGGTGATGAATGGCATGCTTCAAGTACACTCAACATCTCAACCTCGGGCACACATCGACGAATAATCCCATCAGCACAACTATGATACAAGTAAGGTTCATCCCAAAAGAATCTCTTCACATCATGCATGAACTTTTTTCTTTGGTGAAAAGACAAATCGGGGGGCACAATATCGCTTGCCAAATAATTAGCAAAGTAGGCAAACCAAGGAATCAAATCATGAGAAGCAGCCAATACATGTTCATCTGAAAAAGCATCATTAATTTCAGCCCTATCTCCAAACTTTAGCATATCCTCTTCCTCTAATCTGGACAAGTGATCGGTGACTTGATTTTCGGTCCCCCTTTCTATCTTTTACTACAAAATCAAACTCTTGCAGCAGCAATACCCATCTAATCAATCTTGGTTTTGCATCCTTTTTCGCCATCAAATACCTCAATGCAGAATGGTCAATATGCACTATGACCTTAGTACCAAGCAAGTAGGATAGAAATTTCTCGAATGCAAAAACCACCGCAAGAAGTTCTTTTTCGATTAACATATAGTTCTTCTGGGCCACATTAAGAGCTTTGCTAGCATAGCAAATAGGATGAAGAATTTTCTCTCGCCTTTGTCCCAATACTACACCAAGCGCCAATCTACTCGCATCGCACATTACCTCAAATAGTTGTCCCCAATTCGGTGAAATAATGATTGTTGTTGTAACCAACTTCTTCGTTAACTCTCCAAATTCTCTAAGACAATCATCATCAAAATAGAACTTACACTCCTTCTCGAGCAGTTTGCACAACGGATGTGCAATTTTGGAGAAATCTTTGATGAATCTTCTATAAAAACCTGCATGCCCAAGAAAACTTCTAACACATTTTACAGAGAAAAGTGGTGGAAGCTTTTCTATTACCTCAACTTTAGCTCTATCAACCTCAATACCTTTTTTTGAAATTTGATGACCCAACACTATACCTTCTTTCACCATGAAATGACACTTCTCCCAATTCAGCAGCAAGTTGCAGTCTTCACATCTTTTAAGCACCTCGGCCAGATGATCTAGACAATGATCAAAAGAATCACCTACCACTGAAAAATCATCCATGAACACTTCAATAGTATCCTCCACCATCTCGAAAATATCGACATCATACATTTGGAAGGTTCTTGGGAGCATTGCACAACCCAAATGGCATCCGTTTGAAAGCAAAAGTCCCATATGGGCAAGTGAAGGTGGTCTTCTCTTGGTCTTCTGGAGCTATAGAAATTTGATTGTAACCCAAATACCCATCAAGGAAACAATATCAACCCTTTCCTGCAAGTCTATCCAACATCTGGTCCATGAATGGCATGGGAAAGTGATCCTTTTCAGTCCATGCATTCAACTTTTGGTAATCCATACAAACTCTCCATCCAGTAACGGGCCTCATTGGAACAAGATCATTTTTTTTATTTCGAACCACAGACATACCTCCCTTTTTAGGCAAACACTGCACAGGACATACCCAACTACTATCTGCAATGGGATAGATGACTCCTGCGTCCAGCCACTTTATGATTTCCTTTTTAACTATCTCATGCATAGGTGGATTTAATCTTCTCTGGTGCTCAATACTGGGCTTATGATCTGGCATGAGTTGGATTTTGTGAGAGCAAATATCGGGGGGAATCCCAATAATATCTGCAATAGTCCACCCAATAGCTCGCTTGAACCCCTTTAATACAGTCACAAAACACTCTTCTTGCCTTGAATTCAAATCTGCTGCAATGATGACCGACAAAGTATTATCTTCGCCTAAGTATACATACCTCAGGTGCGGTGGTAGAGCCTTAAGCTCCAATTTCAGTGCCTCCACAATAGATGGTCTTATGGGTGGGGACTCGCGATTCTTCATGTCTAGCTCATACTTTTTTGGTTTTGACCGGTATTCATACTTATCAAGTGCGGCTACCAACTCATCATACTCTTCAATACAATCACTATCGAAATTCATCATGACTGCTACTAGTGCCTCAATACCTAGTCGCTCTTCAATCTGCACTTCTGTCCCACTCTCCACTTTGTAAGTTATAGCAGATACTGTTTAGAGCTCACCATTTTACTTCATGGACCTACAGATATTGAAAGTTGCTTCTTCATTGTTCAGTCTGAACTTCATCTGTCCCTTTTTTATATTAACCAACGCACGCCCTGTGGTAAGAAATGGTCTCCCAAGGGTGATGGGGACCTCAAAATCAACCTCACAGTCAAGAATCACAAAATCCGCCGGAAAGATGAAAGACTCTACTTTCACTAGCACATCATGGAGGACACCTATTGGCCTTTTCACGGTCCGATCAGCCATTAGTAGCCGCATTGCAGTGGGCTTTGGGTCCCCCAGACCCAACTTCTTGTAAATAGACAAAGGCATAAAGTTGATGCTAGCACCAAGATCACACAATGCCTTAGCAAAGTGTAACAGCCCTATAGTACATGGGATCGTGAAAGCACCAGGGTCTTCCTTCTTCTGCACTAGAGATCTTGTAGCAATAGCACTACAATGCTGCAATCTATCGTCATCTTCAAAACTCATAGACCTTTCTTTGTCACCATATCTTTCATAAACTTTGCATACCCAGGCATTTGCTCCAAGGCTTCTATCAAAGGGACATTGATAGAAAGCTGCTTCAACATAGTGATAAACTGCGATATTTACCATCTTCAGTCTTCTTCACTAACCTCTGTGGAAAAGGTGGTGGAGGTCTAGGTATGGGGACCACTTTCTGAGATATCTCCGCTTCTTGTTCTGTCGCAGTCTCAGACTCCTCTCTAACTTCCACCACATCATCTTCTTTTCTAATCTCAGTATCCACTACAGACGACATAGGTGGATCTATGGTTTGCTTACCTCCTCGAGTAGTAATTGCCATACACAATGACCATCATTCTTTGGATTTTGGATGGTGTTGCTAGGAAGAGTGCCAGGTTGACGCAGGTTCACTATAGTGGACAACTGAGTCATCTGCTGCTCTAGATGCTTTATTGACACTGCATGGGCGTCAACCTTTTGACCAATACCAGATAAGTTGTTTCTCATCTCCTTCACATTCTCGTCAATTGCATCAAACCTTCTCATCATCTTCTGCATCATATCTTCAATACGCGCCATATTACCTCCAGCTTCCCTAGCACCAGATTCCTGATTTTGAGGGGGAGTATAGGGTCCAACCTGATCATTTTTGTTGCCATAGTTGTTTCTGTTGTAGTTGTTGTCGCGATTGAAGTTCCCATCCTGGACATAGTGACCCTCTCGGTTGTAATTTCCATAGTTTCCTAGGTAATGCTACAAAATTGTTGACCCTATCTTTGTGATTGAGCTTCTTGGACACTGGATAGTACTTCACTCGGAACATATCCGCCAGTTGGTCCCATGTAAATATTAAGTTATAAGGAAGCTCAGTGAACTATACTGCTGCGTCGCCTGTCAGTGACAGAGGGAACACTCGTAATTCAATGACATTCAGATCCAAGTCTGGTCTATTTACACATTTTTTGCAAACCACCCTTAGCTTGGCTAAGTGACCATGTGGATCCTCCGATGGCGATCTTGAGAATAAGCCTCTTGCTGTAAGCATTTGTATCAAACTACTGGTCACCACAAATGTGTGCCCTGGAGGTAGAGGGGGTAAGACAATAGGTCCATCAGAGTCTTCTATATTCATGTTGCCCCGATACTTGTCATGTTGTCGTGGGCCTAGTGGATCCTGCGTCCTCAACGCATCCCCCAATTGATTTTCAGTTGGACCCTGGTTATCCCCATCAACTACCCTCTGTTGTTGTAACTCAACTGCATCATCAAGATTTCCTCCGATAGGATTAATTGGATCTCTTGGATTGTTCATTCTTCGCAAAGTGCGGTTCAGCTCTGGATCGTAAGGAGTAAGTGGTTCACCCTGACTCCGTGTACTTGGCATACACTACAGTTAGAACCTGAAAGAGACAAAAATAAGAAGAAAAAGTAAAATTAGGAAATATTTGACTAACGTTCAATAATGTAGTTAAAATAAATCTAAAAGCCAAGCTCCCCGGCAGCGGCGCTAAAATTTGATACGCTCAAATTATACCTCCTTACAGAAGTATAAGCGATCATTATCAAGTAAAGAACCCAACTTGTAGGTTGGGGTCGATCCCATGAGGAATATAGTTTAGACTTTACTTTAACCAACAATTATATCCAATTAGTCAAATTACTTCCAGAACAGGCAATTAAAAGGGGGGTTTTCTTTGTATGAAACAAATAGTAAGAATTTAATAAGTAATCAGCAATCAAAAACTCAATTTTGGTTGTTATCAAGATGAGAGAAATAACTAGGGTATACGCGGTCCCCACAAGCTCATAACGCAATAATTCTAGTAACAGCAATCCTTTCCTAGTGTACTACATGCAAAGTGATAAGTTAGGTATCTCTAAATCCTTGGTCCAGCATCTAGAGAATTTCACCCCGCACCTTGGTCCGGCTACGTGTGTATAATTTACTAACCCTTACCTTTACCTTATATTAGACATCATAATTAATGTTTGGCTTAGGTATTACTTCGCACCAATCGACACTAGCCTATTAGATAGTATCACACTAAATCTATGTTGATAATTATTTTCTCGTTGATTACCTCCTTGGTCCGGCAAGTAGCAACAAGGCGAGTTCTAACGTTGGCCATCGTTAAAAAGACTTTTATAAGAAAGAATTATCAATGCATGCAAAATACTATTCAAGAATTGCTTATTTACTATTCATACTTTGTTAATCGCTCATGGTTCCCACAACCCTAGTTGTGGATTTAGCTACCCATATTAGCAAGAACACAATTCATAGCATTAGATGAAGAAATCATGAACTTACGTAAAGAGAATAATAAATCCAGAAATTCAACTTGAATTGCAAAGCCAAAATCTTCAAAACGAACTTAGAAAATCAATAATTGCTAGAGTTGCAACTTAATCTCCAAAGTCACAAAGTAAAACTAGAATAATAATGTCTAACCCCCAAAAACGAGGTTTACATGCCCTATTTATAGAAAATCAAATCCTAAATAAAAAAGGAAACAAATTAAGGAAAGTTTGTTCAGGCACGTGTCTTCATTCCGCGAGATTGACTTACAGACCATCGATGGATCTACGATCCATAAGTCCCTTCCGTCAGCCAGGACTTAGAAAATATTTCAACTCCAAAAAAATCAGCTTCTCTGAAGCAAACGATGAACTTGCAGTACGGACCGTAGATCGATCTACGGTCCGTCAATCCCCTCCGTAGCTCCGCACTTAGAATCTTCAAAAATCAGGTACTGGAACCCTCGTAGTCTCATTCTACAAATTGATCAGTACGGTTCGTAGATCAATCTATGGACCGTCAATGACCACCGTGGTTCCACACTTGGTCAGATTTCCCTGATTTGTCATCCATACCTTGCCTGCTGATCTACAGTCATCACCTACGGTCCATCAATGGACCTACGGTCCGTAGATCACCTCCGTGAATGCCCTTTTTCTGCATTTTTCTCAAATGTCTCCATACTTCTGTGCCTGAACATCTTTCCTACGAAAATACAATAAAACACATAAAACCCAATACAAAAATGCCCTAGACACACACAACTTGTAAGTGAAATGTGTTAGGAATACCGTAAACTCACGGTATATCAGAAAACCTTTCACATCATGGTTATAAGTGTTTTATAAGAATATCCTTTCAACAGAACAACAACAAAAACATTGGAATTTTACCCTCAAAGCACCCTTAAAGCCTTTACATAGGTTTCATAAGATCATGCATACGCATACATTACCCTTTCAAGGTTCAAAGTTACTTTCAATCAACAAATCTAGAATTCTAGAATTAGATAGGGATTTTATCATAAATTCATGTAATTATATTACTTCATGATTTAGATCATAAAACTCATCTTTCGTAATCAACAACCCAACTCTATGAGATCACAATTTGGAAAACATAGGGGTTTGCATGGGTTCATAGGGGAAATGTCATAAAAATGTTGTAAATCATCAATTCATGCATATTTAAACATAATTAAATCATTAAGATCAATAATCAAAAGAACCCATGATGTTTGAGGAAAATCCTAGCTAATTGGGGAATCCTATCATTTGAAATAAAGGAATTTGGGGACTCTGTGGGTGGAAGGAACCCATAGAAGAAAGCTACCATACCTCAAGTCCAATTACCTGTCTTCAATGGAGAATTTGGATCCTTAGCTTGAAACCCTAGGTGAAAGCTTCTTCTTCTTCAAGTTCTAGAGAGAGAATATTTGAGAGGAATTGGTTTTCTTTTAGGATTTCGGAAGAATGAATTAAATTGGGTGAATTTGGGGTTAAAAAGGCTTATATAGGGATTCTATATATATGTAAAAAGACATAGTATAGGAACTATTTATTTAGGGAAATATCCCATTAACCCTAAGTTAAACTACCAGCAGCCTTCAACCTACCCATCTACGGACCCCGTCGACGTACCATGGTTGGACCTACGGTCCAGCCTTGTGAGCCATGGTTGGTGGTCAGAGAATTTGTCCTTGACCAACGACCACTGGACCATGGGGCATGGACAGACCTACGGTTCGTAGGTCCCTTCCCTGGTCAAGACTTGGACTATTTTTGAGTGACTAATAATGGACCCAGTCGATGGGTTGTGGTCCGACCCATGGACCGTCCTGGTGGGTTGTCGACCTGAGTCTGAAACTTGGGATTTTAGGGTTCCAACCATGAACCACACCTACAGTTCATGGTCCTATCCACGGGCCGTGGGTGGCCGGCGTGGTTGGCTGCACCAACACCTGAAAAACTGCTAAATGTCTTTGTTTGGACACAGGGTGTTACAGTAGTTATGAATGTTGAATACTAGAGATTTGAGAGAAAATCTAGTATGATGAATTATGAATGTTAAGGCTTTGAGAGTGAAGCTTATATGATAATGTTAGACTAGTAGATAAAATTATTGTGGAAGGACTTTACTATATAATCTACCTTATGAATTCATGAATGTGAAAGGTTTCCTCACATAGTATGATTCTAGGTTAAAAGGTTTGCTCAGCTAAAATGAATCAAAGGATGCTAATTATGATAGCTCAAAATTGTGATGTGGTATCCCTTCATGAATAAGCTTGACTTGGTAAGACAACACCATGCATGTTAGCTTGAGTAGTAGATATCATTGATAACCTTGGATTGAGAAATCGTACCCATCCTAAGGTTAGATTGAACTAGCATAATAGAATGCTTGCATGATAGCATGACTTGGTAAGGCCAAACCATTTCATTGGTAGCTTGGATTGAGCAATAGTACCCTTTCTTAAGTAGCTTGGACTTGCATGAGAGTGTGTTTTCCATGATAGCTTGGTCTAGCATGATGAGGTTCTTTTCCTTGATAGCCTTGAATTGGTAAATCGTAATCATTCATGAGTAATCTTTGTATTGGACTAGTAAAGAAGTATTTTTCCATGAATAGTAGATATAGCTAAAGAGGGACAAGTCCCTACTCAAATTATCATGATTATGATGAATCAAGGTTACTTCAAGAAAGTATCGTATGTGTGTTTTTATATGAGAAGTGCTTGTATGATGTATGCTTAGCTTGGGTTGTTGCTAGAGTTGCCTTCCTTCATATGTTTGACTAAAGCTGAATGTTCCATTGTCTATGAGAAATAAGCTAAGGAGGAGATCAAAAGATGATGAACATGAATGGTGGCCTAAAGTGGTTTACTTAGCATGGGTGAGATTTATCGGGTCTTATCCAGGCCTTGCACAAGTATGCTTTGAGGTTACTTATGAAGTGTTTCTCTTATATTATGATGATCTAGATGTCATGATTATGCCTATGTCTATGTTATTATGTCTTATGCTTATAGATTATGTCTTATGTTGCCTAATGCTTAGGTTATTCTCTTGATGATGTTATACTAGCTATCATATTTGTTATATTTTGTACTAATGCATACTCTTGCCTACATTTTTATCAAATGTAGGGTCCGACGATATTGCACTCATCCCCGTGGTTAGGATCATAATAGAGAAATGATTGAAGCTTTGGTGAGTCCTAATAGTATCCAAGGAGATAGTCACCATGTTCTTATGTTTTCTTTCGTTTTATCTTTAGAACTATTGTATGGGCTGCGTCCCAAAGACATTTATGGTTTTAGATGGTTTGAGACAAGTGGCATCACTTCCCCTCGTTTTATAAAAGACTTTGATTATATGGAAAATGTTTTAAATTTTCGCACCATTTTCTATTATCTTATGTTATGAAAGCTAAGTGGCTTGTATGAGGTCCTTCAGGGTCTTGTACGCTATGTTAAATCTATGGGGTACCCTTAGGTTGTGACATAGGGCAACTCAATGAGAGGTAGGTGATCATCCCAACTACCCTTGAAATCGATCATGCAAGCTCTCAACATATCCTCTAAGGTCTGAATTATACGCTTTGCCTGAACATCCGTCTGTGGATGAAATGTTATGCTAAGATTTACCTGGGTACAAGACCTTGCTGAAATAATTTTCAGAAATGAGAGGTATACTAAGGACCTCTATATGAGATGATAGACAACGGATCCCCATGTAACCTGACTATCCCATGGATGTAGAATTTGGTGTAGTCCTCTACTGAATCTGTAGTCTTGACAACCAAGAAGTGAGCGGACTTAGTAACTCTATCCACTATTACCAAAATGGAGTCATGTTGTCTACGAGTACGAGGTAAAACCGTAATGAAGTCCATGTTTATCACTTCCCACTTCCATATATGAATGTTAATCTTCTAAGTCATACCTCCTAATTTTTTATGTTCTACCTTAACCTGTTAACAGTTAGAACACTTAGACATAAAATTTGCTATGTCCCTCTGATGCCGTTCCACAAAAGACTTCCCGTAGATCATGGTACATCTTAGTGGCACCCTGATGAATGGAATACCTGGAGTTATGAGCTTCTGTAAGGATCAACTGCCTCAACTCACCCATATTAGGAACACATAAGTGACCCTGGTAACGAAGCACACCATCTCCCTCTTGGGAGAAAACCTCAACTTTTTGATGATGAACTACACCTTTCAACTAAAGTAATATAGGATCACCATCTTGTTTTTTCCTAACCTCCACTACTAAAAAAGGTTCTAATCCATTCTAAACTATCACTCCACCATTTGATGTGTCTATAAGGTAATCTCCTAAGCGAGCAAGCAGGTGAACCTCTTTGGCTAGCTCTTTCCTTTATTTCTCTACATATGGTACACTACTCATAGACAGCTTGCTGAGAGCATCAGCCACTACATTGGCCTTACCCGGGCGGTAAAGCACATTCATGTCATATTCTTTAAGGAATTCAAGCCATCTCCTTTGATGAAGATTCAACTCTTTCTAGGTGAACACATACTGGAGGCTCTTATGATTTGTGAACATATCAACATGAACACCATACATGTAGTGTCTCTAAATCTTTAGGGAAAATACTACGGCTGCAAGCTCAAGGTCAAGAGTCAGGTAGTTCTTCTCATGAACCTTAAGTTGCCTAGAAGCGTAACCTATAACCTTACCCCGCTGCATCAACACAAAACCTAGGCCGACCCTGGATGCATGACAATAAATTACATACTCGTCTGAACCATCTGGTAAAGTCAAGACTGGAGTTGTAGTCAACTTAGTCTTCAGTTCTGAGAAGCTTTTCTCAATCTATCTCATATTTGACCTTTTTCTGAGTCAACTTGGTCAATAGGGAAGCTATGCATGAAAATCCTTTAACAAACTCCTGTAATAACCGGCCAAACCTAAGAAACTTCTAATATTTGTTGGAGAGGTGGGTCTGGGACAATGTTCTACAACCTTAATTTTCTGAGAATCCACTCGGATCCTTTTGCTGGATACCACATTACCAAGGAAAGTGACAGAGTGTAACCAGATTCACATTTTAGCTGATCTTAGCGAATAGCTGGCAATCTTTGAGAGTTTGCAGAACAACTCTCAGATGAGTCATATGCTCCTCCTCACTCCAACAATAACTAAGGATATCATCAATAAAGACAATGACGAAAAAGTCCAAATACTGTTTGAACACCATGGTCATCAAGTCTATGAACGATGCAAGAGCATTTGTTAGTCCAAAAGACATAACTACAAATTCATAATAACCATATCAAGTCCTGAAGTCTGTCTTTGGAATGTCACTATCTTTTACTCTAAGCTGATGATAGCTGGATTTAAGGTCTATCTTAGAGAAGTAACTAGCACCCTAAAGTTGATCGAACAACTCATCAATTTGGGATGTGACACTTATTAATGATTGTGACTTTGTTCAACTACCGATTGTGAATGCACATTATTAGAGAATCATCTTTCTTTTTCAAGAACAATATTGGAGCACCCCATGGAGAGATACTAGGTCTGATGAAGCCCTTATCTAGAAGGTCTTTCAACTGCTCTTTCAATTCCTTAAGCTCGGCGGAGCCATTCTGTAAGGAGGAATCTAAATGGGTTGGGTATCTGGAAAGAGATCTATTTCGGCAATTTACCTTTTAGGAGGAACTCCGGGGTGACCTTCTGGAAACTCATTTACTACATGGACTAACTCAAGAGTTGGTGTTTCAGATTTTGAATCCTTAACCCCGACATACCCTTTTGAGATCATTTTCTTGGCCTTAAGGTAAAAGATAAATCGACCCATAGGCATTGAGCTACTACCTTTCCATTCTGAGATTGACTTGTTTGGAAACTAAAACTGAAGGATCCTAGTTCTACAATCGATTGAGGCATAATAGGAATGTAACCAATTCATGCTTAGAACGATATAGAAATCTACAATTTCTAACTCTACAAGATCTGTTGAGTTGACTTTCTGAGAGACTGTGACAAGGCACTTTCTGTATACCTGTCAAGCTATAACTAGGTCACCCACTGGAGTAGATACTGAGAAGGGTTCTGAAAGAGTTTTTGGACTGACACCAAAGTTTACTTCTATATAAGGAGTTACAAAAGACAGGGTAGCCCCTGGATTTAACAATCCATAAACATCTAAATAAAAGACTCATAATGTAAAAATGACCATATCAGAAGAATCTTCCTGGTCCTAGCGAGCCTGGAGAGAAGACAACATGTTGAGGCGCTAACCACCACCTCTACCAGATGAAATATTCTGCTGAGATGGGTGACGTGTTGGTGCTGCTAGAGCTATAGACTGGCCCTATTGTTGTTACCTTCTTGCCCTGCCTGGAAGAAGGGCAATCCTTCAACCTATGTTTAGACTGACCACACCCAAAGCATCATTTCTTGCCTGCAAGAAACTCGCCCGAATAGTTCTTACCACACTTTGGACAAGTTGCGTAAGTCATATTACCTGAAGCACTCCCTTGAGACTTAGAGTTTGATGCCCTACCTTTCTGATCTTGTTGAAACCTAGGGGATAGAGAATTAGATGATGAAGGTGCTAGGGCAGTAGACCTTTGCTGAAACAGTGAGCGAGTCCCACCGTCCAACTTTTGTTGTTAGTATTCATAGTTTCCTCTTTTGGCTTTTTTGTTTTCCTTAGCCAATTCCCTAAGCTTATCTCCCTCAACCT
Organism: Solanum commersonii; assembly: GCA_029007595.1. Lineage (NCBI taxonomy): Eukaryota > Viridiplantae > Streptophyta > Magnoliopsida > Solanales > Solanaceae > Solanum > Solanum commersonii. The sequence continues at coordinate 21,196 of JAJTWQ010000373.1, forward strand.
GCTAGAACCCGAGCCTATACCCCATACGTAACATGACTTACAAGACTCTGAAGAGCCTCATACAAGCCTCATAGCATATCATGAATATAAGAGCATAGGAAAATAGTGCAGAATTTAAAACTTTTCTTTACAATCGAAGTCATTTTCATAAAAGCAAGCGGAAGTATTTCTATACTTTGTCTCAAACCATCAACAACACTTTGAATAATTCTTTGGGACATAGCCCATACAAAAGTTCTAAACATAAAATAAAAGACAAAAAGGGAATAGTGGGGTTGTCCTCGAAACTATAAGAACTCACCAAATCTTCAACTCCTTGCTCCTTAGAAACCTATCTTCCAAGAACAGAACATCAAGTTTCCAAACCCTACACTTTTGTAAAAATGTAGAAATATGAGTTAGCACACAAAAATGTACTAAGTATGATAGCCATGCAAAAACCATGCTTAAAAAGGACATTTTGGTTGAAAACCATGCTATATGCCAATTTTGAGAAAACATAATGAACTTTAGCAAAAGGCGTAAGATACGATTATAATCATCATATAAGTCATTACATCACATTAGAACATTCACCTTAAGTAACCCTAAGATATACTTGTTCAATGTAAGAATAGCATCCCATACTACTATTCCTACTAAGTACCACTTTGAGGCCACCTTAGATGAACTTATGATTTTTCATACTTATCTTTAATCAATACTCATACATAAGGAACACATACATTTCATAAGTCATGACAAGGAAAGTAACTCATAATACAATCCAAGTAAAGCATGAATCATTACATTAAGCATTTAAGTCAACATTTTTCATTAGCTTCATTAAGAGCACATTCATTCACTAGACATAAAAACATTGGAGAATCACACCATAGTCCTCTCAAAGCCTACTCGTACAATGCATGGATGGCATCCCATTCTACCACCCACACTTCATAGAACCTCTCAAGCAACTATAACACGTATCTCACATGATGGGAATAAGCATTAACCAACATAGACCATATGAGCTTATCATGGAATCCGATGTCTGTCCCATACCGCAAAATGTTGGTCAACTTGCCTAAGGTAGGACCGGTAACATTTTATCTTAGGTGGATCCACTAGCTAATAACCTATGTAGGCACATAGTTATGGGATAACCCGACCTAACGTAGGGAGAGCTTTCATCTTACCATATCCACTCGGTACTTAGCCTCCATTCGCATAGAGTAGTTCATTCACAGTAACATTACTGTACTTAAGAGGGCTACCAACATTAGGTCTACTGAAACAAAAGACATTACACATGAAAGGGCCACCACCATTAGTTCTACCGATTCAAGGTACATTATTAGGATAACTCATTGAATCCTCAAGAAAGGGCCACCACCATTAGGTCTACCTATTCAAGGTTCATCATTTCACACATGAAAGGACTACCACTAGAGGTGTGCAAATACCAAGCCGACCGATAAATCGAACCTACAAAAGTGTTATTGGTGTATTTTTATTGGGTTATTTGGTTAACGGTTCCTTAATGGTTTTATAAAAAAAACTATTGGGCTATCGATTCAGTATTGGTTTTCAATATTGGGTTATTGGGTAAACCGATAACCCATTAAGACTTAAGTTTATAGTAATTTACTACTTTTACATATACATACATATTAGTAAATATTAGTCTCAATATCTTAATAGTTATGTTTTGTCATTTAACCATAAATTCATACTTCGCTCTGACTTTGAGTTCAGAACTTTACATTATACAAATCGTCAAAACCTAAAGTAAGAATCATATTCCTCTTAATATCTCTTTGTGTTACACATGCATAGTTCTTTTCATGTTTGTTATTATTATTTCTATTTTATGAGCTTTTGTAAAGTTACATTATTGTCTTGTCATGTCAAATTTATTAGAGAAGTCATATATTTGTTTTATAAGCATTTTCTTATTGGTTAAACCAAAAACCGAACCGTTACGGAACAAAGCCAATAAACCAAAAACCAATAAAAAATTATCTTATTGGTTCGTTATTGTTTTAGCGTATTTGAAAACCAAAAACCAAACTGATAACACATAAAACCGAACCGAACCAACCGATGAACACCCTTAGCTACCACCATTAGGTCTACCAATTCAAGGTTTATCATTCATTCATTAATAGGCTCCTCCTGAAAGGGTAACCAACATTAGGTCTACCGATTCAAGACAAAGCATTAAGATACTTCATTAGTCATTTATGAAAGGGCTACCACCATTAGGTCTACCGATTCATGTTCATTAAGTCAAGATACATTAGTTACTCCAGAAAAGTATGCCTAGGCCTACCAATTCAAGGTACTTCAATCAAGATCACATTCATTTACACAAGAAGAGGATGCCCTAAGCCTACCAAATGAAGGTACATCAATCAACATTACTTTTATTTACACAAGAAGAAGATGCCCTAAGTATACCAATTCAAGATGTAACATTACATTGAAGAAACCTTTCACATATATCATCATCATTCATCAATGTATAATTGAGAATAACCTTTCAATAATAACACATTTGCATTGTAGACATGATCACATTACTTTCATTGAATTCACATGCATATACATAACATCATGATCATACATCAATCCTTCATACTTTGCCCTTCAAGGCCATGAATCACAATTCACCAACATACCTAGAATACTACAATTTAGGCATGAATAATGGCATAATTCAATAAACTAAATCAATATAAACTTAATCTCTTCACATGCTTCCATAATTAATCAATCTGAAATCATAATTCACAATTTAGTATTTTGGGGGAATCATGGGTTCATGGGGAAATTCCATCTTAAAACAACATTAATTCATGAATTCAATCACAATTCATCATAATTTAACCTTTGAAAACGTTAGGAAATTGAAACCATGACTAAGATTGAAACCCTAACTTTTGGGGAATTTTGGAAAGTTTGAAATCATGTTTTGAAGGGACTCTTTGGATGGAAACTACCATACCTCAATTGAAGAAAATCCATGAAATGGAAGAGAAAATATGAAATCTTGAGTTCCAAACCATGACTTCTTTTTCTCTAATGGTGGTTTCTAGAGAGAGAATTATTTGGAGAGGAGGTAGTTTTTGTTTTTGAGTTTAGGGAATAATGAATTGTAAAAGGCTGTTTAATAGTTTAAAAAGCCTTAAATAAGTGAAATAAAACTAAACCGTCCCCAACCCATAACTAATTAATTTGGAATTTATTACTTTGCCCCTTAAATGGCCAAGATTGGGCAAATTGTGTAGGTGCCACTCCTGCACGCCCTTGACCCACGGACCGTGAGTGGACTCACGCCCCGTCCTGCTGGTCCATGGGTGGGGTCTTCAACTCACCATCTTGGGCCCTTGACCTATGGATTGGTTCCCCGGGGCGTGGATGGACCTATGCCCAGTAGGTCCCATTTGTAGGTCCTCATTTTTTGACAGCTTTTGTTCTTTTGGGGCAGCCTTGGGGTTACGCTTTAGGGTCCTTGAGGAGGACCCTTGGTTGGTCCTTGGGGAGTCGTACCTTGACATTTAACCCCTAAACCCCTCAACCCCTCAACCTAAGCTCGGGAACTCATTTTACAACATAAAACCCCAAATCAAACTCAACAACACACTCGTAAGGCTCTAGTTTCACCTACTAGTTTTCCGAGTCGTAACAATATCTCCCCTTGGGAACATTCGTCCTCGAATGATACTTTAAACACTTTACGGAATTAAAGACTCAAGACTAGCAGCCCATCACGGTTGAGACATCATAACAATGCACAAAACTAGGAGGAACATCAACTCCATCTTCAAACACACTCAATGCAACACAAGGAAGTGGGAACTACATCTACCAACCCAATATGCATGAAAACTTCAACATTTCTCATTTCATTGGAGGAACTACCTTCTCCAACTCAAATCATGATCATCATAACATCATGAAGCAATTATGAAATTACTCTCAAAAGCACATTTAAGCATGTTCAAAAATTCACCTCATGAAGCATATAGACAACTCATACTAAATGCACCTCAACATGAGGAACATAAATCAAACAAAAATCTCATTTTCTCATTTAGACATGAATTCTCAAGAACATGCATAACATAAGAAGACCATGGAAACACATAATCACACATGAGTTCAAAAACATGAAACAAGCAAAAAGGAACTCTTGGTCTCAAGCTTGAATAGGAATAGAAGGAAAGATATAACGATATCGGAACTCTCAACAACCTTACTATTCAGCATACCATCTCCCCCTTGGGAGTAAACCCATACTAAGGCTAACATCAAAATAACATAGGGACCTTAACAAGACATTCATAACCATAAGGAACTATCAACATACCGGTGCCTTCATCCGGAAGAGCTCCCTTGTCAACTCTAGTAGCATCCTTTACTAAAACCCTTACTAGGACACCACTCCTCAACATTTTTCATGGAAGGAACTTCTTTACCCTTGTATTTCTTTAACTTGCTGGTCTAAGATCCCAATCGATACTTCTAAACTAGGGATGTTCTCATTAAGCAACTCTTGCTCACAAATAACCTTACCAACAACATTGAAGGTCTCATATGAGTCTACCAAACCGGGCCTAAACTTCTAAAACTCACTACACCTCTTAAGGTGAGAATTTCAAGCAAACCTAACTCATGAACATCAAGGATACTCATGACCTTGCTACCTCAACACATCATCTCCCCCTTGGGAGTAAGCCTATACAAACTCTTTTAAGCATCACTTATTTCAATTCTATGGTCGGAGCTAGTCATCACTAAACCTTCACACTCATCACACAAGATGATTCTAAACCAAGGTGCATTACACTTATTCCCTATTTTAAAGAAGTCTAATCTCCCAACACATCTAGGCATTTCTAAAACACCTTATTCATCAAATTTTTCAACACTACACATAACCATAAAGCAACCCATCTATGCCAAAGGATTTCATCTAAATCTACCATATCAAGTCCTATCTAGGCACATAGCCACAATTGGCATCACTACTATCCTTTTTCTCCCTCAATCCTTGTAGCATGAGCCCTTCAAGTGGTCATATCCTAAAGAACATCCTATAAGGAATAGGAGAGAGAGACCTTATAGAGTTAAACTCTATGGCACGACTTGAAGAATGAAAAAGTGAGATTTTCCTAACATCCAATAGCCTCCTATTCATAAATATGGCACTTCACATTATGAGCAGGACTCTACTAGATGTGATTTGAGACATCCTAAAACCATCCCAAAATCTTATGCTTTGATACAATATTTGTTACGACCGAGCCTATACCCCGGATGTAACACGACGTACAAGACTCTGAAGAGCCTCATAGCATATCATGAACATAAGAGCATAGGAAAATAGTGCGTAATTTAAAACTTTTCTTTACAATCGAAGTCATTTTCATAAAAGCAAGTGGAAATCTTTCTATACTTTGTCTCAAACCATCTACAACACTTTGAAGAAACCTTTGGGACATAGCCCATACAAAATCTCTAAACATAAAATAAAAGACATAAAGGGAATACAGAGTTTGTCCTCGAAACTATGAGGACTCACCAAATCTTCAACTCCTTGCTCCTTAGAAACCTATCCTCCAAGAAGAGAACATCAAGTCTCCAAACCCTACACTTTAGTAAAAATGTAGAAATATGGGTTAGTACACACAAATGTGCTAAGTATGATAGCCATGCAAAAACAATGCTTAAAAGGGACATTTTGGTTGAAAACCATTCTATATGCCAATTTTGAGAAAATATCATGAACTTTAGCAAAAGGCATAAGATACGAGTATAAACATCATATAAGCCATTACATCACATTAAAAAATTTACCTTAATTAACCCTAAGCTATTCTTGCGCAATATAAGAATAGCATCCCATACTACTATTCCTACTAAGTACCACTTTGAGACCACCTTAGATGAACTTACCATTTTTCATAGTTATATTTCATCAATACTCATACATAAGGAACACATACATTTCATAAGTCATGGCAAGGAAAGTAACTCATAATACAATCCAAGTAAAGCATGCATCATTACATTAAGCATTTAAGTCAACATTCTTCATTAGCTTCATTAAGAGCACATTCATTCATTAGACATTAAAACATTGGAGAATCACACCATAGTCCTCTCAAAGCTTACTCGTGCAATGCATGGATGGCATCCCATACTACCACCCACACTTCATAGAACCTCTAAAGCAACCATAACACGTATCTCACATAATGGGAATAAGCATTAACCGACATAGATAATGTGAGCTTAAAATGGAATCCGGTGTTTGTCCCACACCGTTAAGGGTTGGTCTACTTGCCTAAGGTAGTACCGGTAACATTTTAGCTTAGGTGGATCCAGTAGCTTATAACTTATGCGGGCACACAGTTATGGGATAAGAAAGATGTTCATTGAAACTCGGCCTAACATAGGGAGAGTTTCCATCTACCATATCCATTCGGTACTTAGCCTTCATTCACATAGATTAGTTCATTCACATTAACATTATTGTACTTGAGAGGGCTACCAACATTAGGTCTACCAACCAAAGTACAATACACATTAAAGGCCCACTAGCATCAGGTCTACCGATTCAAGATTCATCATTTCACACATGAAAGGGTTACCACCATTAGGTCTACCGATTCAAGGTTTATCATTCATTCATTCATAAACTCTTAATGAAAAGGCTGCTAACATTAGGTCTACCGATTCAAGACAAAGCCTTGAGATACTTCATTAGTCATTTATGAAAGGGATACCACCATTAGGTCTACCGATTCATGTTCATTAGGTCAACATATATTAGTTACTCAAGAAGAGGATGCCTAGGCCTACCAATTCAAGGTACTTCAATCAAGATCACATTCATTTACCCAAGAAGAGGATTCCCTAATCCTACCAATTCTAGGTACATCAATCAACATTACTTTCATTTACATAAGAAGAGGATGCCCTAAGCCTACCAATTCAAGATGTAACACTACATTGAAGAAACCTTTCACTTATATCATCAACATTCATAAGTGTATAATTGAGAATAACCATTCAATAATAACACAATTGCATTATAGACATAATCACATTACTTTCATTGAATTCACATGCATATACATAACATCATGATCATACACCAATCCTTCATACTTTGCCCTTCAAGGCCATGTATAACAATTCATCTACACACCTATAATACAATAATTTAGGCATGAATAATGACATAATTCAATAAATTAAATCAATATAAACTTAATCTCTTCACATTCTTCCATATCAATCAATCCCAAATCACAATTCACAATTTAGTATTTTAGGGGAATCATGGGTTCATGGGGAAATTCCATTTTCAAACAACATTAATTCATGAATTCAATCACAATTCATCATAATTCAAGGAAAAAAAACTACCATACCTCAATTGAACAAACTCCACAAAATTGAAGAGAAAATATGAAATGTTGACCTCCAAACCTTGACTTCTTCTTCTCCAATGGTGGTTTCTAGAGAGAGAATTATTTGGAGAGGAGGTAGTTTTTATTTTTGAGTTTAGGGAATAATGAATTGTAAAAGGGTGTTTAATAGTTTAAAAAGCCTTAAATAAGTGAAATAAAACAATATAAACTATCCCTAACCCATAACTAATTAATTTGGAATTTATCACATAGCCCCTTAAATGGCTGAGAATGGGCAGGTTGTGCAGGTGCCACTCACGCCCTTGACCCACATACCATGAGTGGATTCACGCCCCTTCCTTTAGGTTCATGGGTGGGGTCTGCAACTCACCATCTTGGGCCCTTGACCTACATATTTGTTCCACGGGGCGTGGATGGACTTACATAGGTCCCATCCGTAGGTCCTCATTTTTTGACAACTTTTGTTCTTTTGGGGCAGCCTTGGGACTAGGCTTTAGGGTCCTCCTCAAGGAACCTTGGTTGGTCCTTGGGCGTAGTCCCTTGACGTTTAACCCCTAAACCCCTCAACCTAAGCTCGGGAACTCATTCTACAACATAAATCCCCACATCAAACTCAGAAACACACTCGTAAGGCTATAGTTTCACCCACTAGTTTTCTGAGTCATAACACAACCTACTAATTATAAGTCATTAGTCTGGAAATATCCATATCCCCTATAAGCATAGCGTTCCTACACTTAGTCTTCACCATATCTGATACCCCAAATAAGAACTTACTCATTTGTGCTCTTGAATAGGCAACCATGTGTGGAGCATACCTAGAGAGATTAGTGAACTTCAGCCTATACTATTGTACCAACATAAAACCATGCTTCAAGTTCATAAACTCTTGTGCCTTAGCTTCTCTCAATTACCTTGGGAAGAACCTATCTAGGAAAGCGCCACTAAAACAATCCCAAGTCATAGGAGCTACATCTGCAACCCTATTATCTTTCAACTGGGTGAACCAGATATGAGCCACATCTTTCAGTTGATAGGATGCTAACTCAACACTCTAAGTTCCATCCACTTGCATTACCCCAAGGATTTTCTTAACCTTATCAATGAAGTTTTATGGGTTCTCACAAACCTTCGACCTTAGAAAATCAGGTGAATTCATCCAAACAAAGTGTGGAACGCTAGCTGCAGCTAATCCACCATTTGTGTTAGTAGGAAATGAACCTGTTGATAGTTCTGATTCGCCACACTCTGAGCCAAGAGTTGGATCACATTTCAAAATTATGCATTCTTAACCTCATGGTTCGGGACTGGAGGAACTGTGTTAAAATTGTGTGCATTAGCATTTCGTGCATTAGCTCTACAAAGAGGCATGATCTAAAATGTATAACAATGGATTAGAAAAGAGAAGTTGGATCATACCCACCCACGATAAGAATAGCAAACAAAGTAGCTCCCCTCTTATACATGTTGTACAGTTCACACCCATGAAAAAAACTCTACTTAGTGCGTCTTTCAGACATCCTAGGACTGTTGAACCTAATGCTCTGATACCTAGTTTTTCATGCCCCAACGCTACCCCTTGACGTAACATGGGACCTAAGATTACGAATGACCCAAAGCTAACTTTTTGTCACGACCCAAGCCTAGGGCCTAGACGTGACCGGCGAATGGGGAACCCGAAGGAACCCCAAACAAGCCTCATAGCATATCATTACATATCATTGGTCGCGGAAGCAATTAATAGGGCCATAAGCGATAAGCTTAATCAAGGGGAAATCGGGACTAAGGGAACAAGAAAAAAAAGAGAATAATACATAAATACCATAGATGAGTCAAGCTCAAGCAAAATACACAACTTGTCCAACACCACCTCTAAACATGGATACTTAGCGGGGGCGGAGACAAACTAGGGGGCTCACCCTGATAGTCAATACATAATTAAAAAGGAAAAGGTCTTATACATAGCAAAAGATCATGAGCAACGTCCCCGGAATGGAGGACTCACCAATAACCTTGATAGGAAATCGTATTAGCCACATGGAGGAGGATGGTCAGACGGTGCTCCGGTCCCTACATGGTGACATCATGTAGGCATAGAGTATGCATTAGTACGTTTGAATGTACTAAGTATATGGGATGCAATGCAATGCAACAATGGATGGACATTATAGGCAAAATGCATAATCGTACCCGATAGATAACATATTAATGAGATGATATGTATAATGATGCTTATATAAAAATTATATTTAGTAGGGCATAGTATATGTGTAGTGAGTGACCATCAATATAGCATTTCCAAGGTCTACCACCCCCTTGGAGAGGCGAAAGAGGTACAAACCCCTCAATGAGGTTACCCGGGCCTACCACCCCCCGAGCTAGGGACCACGGTACAAACCCCTCGATATGGTTATACGGGCCTACTACCCCCCGTACTAGGCAACCAAGGTACAAACCCCTCGATACGGTTATACGGGCCTACTACCCCCCGTACTAGGCAACCAAGGTACCAACCCCTTGATACGGTTACCCGAGCCTACAACCCCCCGAGCTAGGCTTGGTCGACTCACACACTATATAGAGAAAATCATATACATGTATCCATTTCATCATTATTTCAATACTTATATAATCATCCGACTCATAGGACGTACATTGGACCTTCCATTTCATAAGAATTCTATAAATGACATTTTATCAAACATATGGTGTGCTACTTGTTCATGTAAATAAAATCATGTGTTTCAAGAGTACTAAGTCCAACCAATTTTCAAAATCCATATAAAACAGCCCACCAACAACATACATATATATATATACATATATAACAACCTTCATAATTTGATCATGGAGGCATGAAAACCATAAACATCACATAATAATACCATTTCATGAAAATATGCAAGATAGACCTTAATAGGGTGTGTAGTAGTGATTTCATAATTCAAGAGTTCATAAATGATCATAAGGACCCATAAACTTGAAGTAAAATAGAGGATAAATGGTTGGACTTGTGGAAAGGAAGGTTTCCACAATCAAACCCACATACCTCAACTTTGGAGAATTCTTGATGAAGATTGGAATGGAGAATTGCTTGAGATTGAATCTTGAATCCGGAATTAAAGCTTGGGATTCTTGAATTTGGTGGATGATCTTGGTGGAATTTTTGGAGAGGGCTTAGAGAGAGTTTTTGGATGTTTTGAAGTTAAATGACTAAGTATGGATATGTCCCCTTTTAATAAAAAAACGTCCCAACACTTAGAAAAAAAAAATGAGGCGGGTGATCGGTGTTTTCGCCACTTGGAATTTGCATTTTCTGCCGGACAGGTTTTACGAAAACGGTCATAACTCCTTCATCCTAACTAGGAATGAGGTGAAACAAATTGCGTTGGAAAGATAACTCATAGAGCTTAAATTTTGATAGTTTGAGCTCCTTCCAGTTCCTTGTGTGCTAAGAGATATGCCCCTTTAAAGTTGACCCTCAAAATCGCATTTTTTTGCTATTTTCGAATTTTGATACGGTTGCTCTAAAATTCGGGTTAGACCCATTTCCCACTCAATTTGACCCCCTGAATAAGAATATGAAGTCGAATTTTCGAAATAATGCACGGATTTTGAAATATATGGAAATTACAATTTTAGGTGTTTTCGAAGCACATTTTCAGGCATTTTTGGGGTCGTTTCAATATCTCCCCCTTGGGAACATTCGTCCCCGAATGTCAAAGAAATGTACATGAGAGACATAAACATGGCAAATTCAGCCCATATAAGGATGCAACAATGCACTTACACCTCATTTCAAAAACTTCAACATAGTTGTAAAACCACAATGAACTTGTTAACTTAAACATGAATGTATGCAATGACATGGTGGCTGAACTTAAGACCTGAGATTTTATAAAGGGCTTAGATCAATACCTTAAGCTTGAGTGGAGTGGAAAAGATAAGGATATCGCCTTTGCATGTCCGCTTCGGCCTCCCAAGTAGCACTTTCAACTTGTTGATTTCTCCAAAGGACTTTAACGGAAGCCACATCTTTGTTTCTCAACTCTTCACTTGTCTATCTAAAATCTGGACCGAAACCTCTTCATAGGTCAAATTATCTTCAACAACACCCATAACATCAAGAGGCACGATGGCATTCGGATCACCCACACACTTCCTCAACATAGACACATGAAATACCGGATGAACCAAATCCATTTCGCTAGGCAATTCCAACTCATAAGCTACCTTGCCAATTCTCCTCATCACCTTATAAGGACCCACGTATCTTGGGCTCAACTTGCCCTTCTTACCAAAACGAACCACACCCTTCATAGGTGACACCTTCAAATAGACCCAATCACCAACTTGGAATTCAAGAGCTCTTCTCCTCACATCGGCATAGGATTTTTGGCGCCTTTGGGCCGTCTTCAACCTTTCTCTAATCATCCTAACCTTCTCAAGAGCCTCCATAACTAGATCTGGTCCTAACAAGGCCACCTCACCGACCTCAAACCACCCAACCGGTGATCTACAACGCCTCCCATAGAGAGCCTCAAAAGGAGCCATACCGATGCTAGAATGATAGCTATTGTTATAGGCAAACTCAATCAATGAAAGATGATCATCCCAACTACCCTTAAGTTCCAATACACAAGCCCTAAGCATATCTTCAAGTGTTTGATAGTCCTTTCGGCTTGTCCATCCGTTTGCGGGTGAAAGGCCGTAGTAAGCTTAACTCTCGTACCTAGACCCCTTTGAAAGGACTTCCAAAAGTGTGAAGTAAATTGAGTACCACGGTCCGATATGATGGATAGAGGAATCCCATGCAACTTTACCAAGTCATGAATATATAATCTTGCATAATCTTCCGCCCCATATGTTGTCTTTACCGGTAGAAAATGAGCCGATTTTGTCATCCTATCAACCACCACCCAAATAGAATCAAAACCTTTTCTAGTCTTGGGTAAACCAACTACAAAATCCATATTAATTTCTTCCCACTTCCAAGTAGGAATCTCTATGTCTTGGGTTAGGCCACCCGGCCTTTGATGTTCGGCCTTGACTTGTTGGCAACTATGACAACCGGAGACGAATTTGGCAATGTCCTTCTTCATGCCTCCCCACCAATACACATCTCTCAAATATCTATACATTTTGGTGGAACGGGGTGGATGGAGTAGGAAGAATTATGAGCCTCCTCAAGAATTTTCTCCCTCAAACCATTAACACAAGGCACACACAACCTACCTTGGTACCTAAGGATACCATCTCCCCCTTGGGAGAAAACTTCCACCTTGCTCTTTTTCACCAAGGCCTTCAATTCTAACAAGGAAGAGTCAAGATCTTGTTTTTCTATCACCTCATCAACCAAGGAAGACCTAGCACCATCAACAACGACCACACCACCATTACCAACCTCTTTCAACCTAGCCAACCGATGCACCTCCCTAGCCATTTCCCTATCACCAATATCAACATGAGCTAGGCTACCCATAGACACCCTACTCAAAGCATCCGCCACCACATTAGCTTTACCGGGATGATAATGCACACTCATATCATAATCTTTAAGAAATTCTAGCCACCTTCTTTGTCTCAAGTTGAGATCTTTTTGGGTGAAGACATATTGGAGGCTCTTATGATCGGTAAACACATCAACATGTACCCCATACAAGTAATGACGCCAAATCTTTAAAGCAAACACCACCGCGGCTAATTCAAGATCATGCGTAGGATAGTTCTTTTCATGCACTTTGAGTTGTCTAGAAGCATAGGCTATCACCTTACCATTTTGCATTAGAACACAACCCAAACCAACTCTAGAAGCATCACAATACACAACAAATCCCTCAAGCCCATCCGGTAATGACAATATAGGAGCGGACACAAGTTTATCTTTCAAGGTTTGAAAACTCCTTTCGTACTCATCGGTCCACTCAAACTTAGCCTTCTTTTGTGTCAACTTAGTCATGGGAGAAGCAATAGAAGAAAACCCATTCACAAATCTCCAGTAGTAACCCGCTAAGCCCAAGAAGCTCCTAATATCCGACGGGGTCAATGGCCTAGGCCAATTTCTAATCACATCGGTCTTCTTAGGGTCTACCTTAATACCATCCCCCGACACCACATGACCTAGGAAGGCAACCTCCCTCAACCAAAATTTACACTTTTCATACTTGGCATACAACTTCTCCTCTCTCAATCTTTGCAACACCACCCTCAAGTGACCCATATGTTCTACCTCGCTATGCGAATAGATTAAAATATTATCAATGAAGACCACAACAAAGGAATCAAGGTAGGGTTTAAAGACTCTATTCACTAGGTCCATAAAGATAGCCGGTGCATTGGTCAACCCAAAGGACATGACCACAAATTCATAATGCCCATACCTAGTCCGAAAGGCTGTCTTAGAAATGTCACACTCCCTCACCTTCACTTGATGATACCCGGACCGAAGATCAATCTTAGAGAAGTGGCTAGCCCCTTGCAATTGGTCGAACAAGTCATCAATCCTAGGAAGAGGATATTTATTCTTGACGGTGACCTTATTGAGTTGCCGGTAATCAATACACATCCTAAAGGACCCATCTTTCTTCTTCACAAACAACACCGGTGCACCCCATGGTGATTGGCTAGGCCTAATAAAACCCTTCTCCAACAAGTCCCTTAATTGTTCTTTCAACTCCTTTAACTCCGCCGGGGCCATACGGTAAGGGGGAATAGAAATAGATTGAGTATCGGGGAGGAGGTCTATGCCAAAATCTATTTCCCTTTCGGGAGGAACACCGGGAAGGTCATTAGGAAAGACATCAAGAAATTCATTTACGACCGGAATCGACTCTATAAGAAGGGTTTTGGACTCCACATCCCTAACCCTCACAAGGTGATAGAGACACCCCTTAGAGATCAACTTACGGGCTTTAATGCAAGAGATGAACCTACCCTTGACTACCACATTTTGGCTCTTCCACTCAAGAATGGGTTCACTTGGGAATTGGAACTTGACCCTACGGGTTCTACAATCAATGGAAGCATAGTATGCATACAACCAATCCATCCCAGAAACAACATCAAAATCGACCATGTTCAACTCAACAAGATCACAAGGCAATATTTTATGCAAGATGTAAATAGGACAATTTCTATAGACCTTCCTAGCAACCATATATGCACCAATAGGAGTAGACACCTTATATGACTCATGCAACAAGTCGGGCTCAACATGAAACTTTTTGGCAACAAAAGGGGTGACAAAAGAAAGAGAGGCACCCGAATCAATTAATGCATATACATCAAAGTCAAAGATTTTCGACATACCGGTAACGACGTCGGGGACTTCATCGACCCCTTGCCTCCCATGCAAAGCATAAAATTGATTGTGCCTTTGGGCACCACCTTGTCGGCCCCCTCTCCCCAAAGGAACCGCATTGGCACCTTGTGGACGGACCTCCTTACCCTTGTTGCGATTCCGAGGACAATCTATTGCCTTGTGCCCCATTTCCCCACAACTATAGCAAGCACCGGTATTTCTCAAGCACGGGCCACCATGCCCCTTACCACACTTCGGACATACATCAATAGGACCCATACCACCAACACCTTGGGCCCTTGGAACATCATTGGCAAACCCCTTATGGGGCGCATGAGAAGACCCTTGGCCTTGATGAAACCGGCCTCCCCTTCGACTTTGGAACTTGCCCTCAAAACGGGCCCTCTTGGCCTCATGACCCCTCCTTTTCCTCAACTTCTCCTCCTCCATTTGTTCGGCATAGACCATCAAGCGGGACAAGTCCATGTCACTAATCAACATTGCGGACCGGCATTCTTCACTCACTAGGTCGGACACACCCATCACGAATTTGTTCATTCTAGATCGTGAGTCGGCAACCAAGTGTGGAGCATATCTTGAAAGTTGGTTAAACTTGAGGGCATACTCCCTCACACTCATAGACCCTTGTTTTAAATTCATGAACTCCACCAATTTGGCTTCCCTAAGCTCAAGAGGAAAGAATCGATTAAGGAAAGCCGTTTTGAACTCTTCCCAAGGCACCACATAGTTTGCCCCCTTCTCTTCTTTCCATTGGTTGTACCATATTTGGGCCACCCCTTTTTGTTAGTAGGCCGCCAACTCCGCCTTATCTTCTGACCTCATGCCCATGATAGCTAATATCTTATGGACTTCATCAATGAACTCTTGAGGGTCTTCATCTAACTTAGACCTATAGAATTCTGGGGGATTCATCCGCACGAAGTCTCTCACCCGAGATGCCGGGGTAGGAGCCTGAGGAACTTGGGCCCCGTGGTTGGCTTGATTAGCCATAGCTTGAGCAAATAAAGTAAGGGCATCCCGAAGATCCCCATTGGTCGGTTGTTCCTCGGGTGCGCGGGCTCGTCTTCCTCTTGTATTAGGCATGATCTAGCATAGCAAAGAACAACCGTTAGGGGAAAAAACTTAATTCAACTCTACCGCACGACTTAGAACATGAAGAAGGGAAACATTTCCTAAAACGTCTCATAGCCTCCTACTCATAATTGTGGTGCACAACACAACCATGAATCGGACTCTAATCAACGCGGTGTGTTGGACTCCGAGGATCTATCAACCTAGTGCTCTGATACCAAGTTTGTCACGACCCAAGCCTAGGGCCTAGACGTGACCGGCGAATGGGGAACCCGAAAGAACCCCAAACAAGCCTCATAGCATATCATTACATATCATTGGTCGCGGAAGCAATTAATAGGACCATAAGCGATAAGCTTAATCAAGGGGAAATCGGGACTAAGGGAACAAGAAAAAAAAAGAGAATAATACATAAATACCATAGATGAGTCAAGCTCAAGCAAAATACACAACTTGTCCAACACCACCTCTAAACATGGATACTTAGCGGGGGCCGAGACAAACTACCGGGCTCACCCTCATAGTCAATACATAATTAAAAAGGAAAAGGTCTTATACATAGCAAAAGATCATGAGCAACCGCCCCGGAATGGAGGACTCACCAATAACCTTGATAGGAAATCGTATTAGCCACGTGGAGGAGGATGGTCGACGGTGCTCCGGTCCCTACATGGTGACATCATGTAGGCATAGAGTATGCATTAGTACGTTTGAATGTACTAAGTATATGGGATGCAATGCAATGCAACAATGGATGGACATTATAGGCAAAATGCATAATCGTATTCCGATAGATAACATATTAATGAGATGATATGTATAATGATGCTTATATAAAAATTATATTTAGTAGGGCATAGTATATGTGTAGTGAGTGACCATCAATATAGCATTTCCAAGGTCTACCACCCCCTTGGAGAGGCGAAAGAGGTACAAACCCCTCAATGTGGTTACCCGGGCCTACCACCCCCCGAGCTAGGGACCAAGGTACAAACCCCTCGATATGGTTATACGGGCCTACTACCCCCCGTACTAGGCAACCAAGGTACAAACCCCTCGATACGATTATACGGGCCTACTACCTCCCGTACTAGGCAACCAAGGTACCAACCCCTTGATACGGTTACCCGAGCCTACAACCCCGAGCTAGGCTTGGTCGACTCACACACTATATAGAGAAAATCATATACATGTATCCATTTCATCATTATTTCAATACTTATATAATCATCCGACTCATAGGACGTATATTGGACCTTCCATTTCATAAGAATTCTATAAATGACATTTTATCAAACATATGGTGTGCTACTTGTTCATGTAAATAAAATCATGTGTTTCAAGAGTACTAAGTCCAACCAATTTTCAAAATCCATATAAAACAGCCCACCAACAACATACATATATATATATACATATATAACAACCTTCATAATTTGATCATGGAGGCATGAAAACCATAAACATCACATAATAATACCATTTCATGAAAATATGCAAGATAGACCTTAATAGGGTGTGTAGTAGTGATTTCATAATTCAAGAGTTCATAAATGATCATAAGGACCCATAAACTTGAAGTAAAATAGAGGATAAATGGTTGGACTTGTGGAAAGGAAGGTTTCCACAATCAAACCCACATACCTCAACTTTGGAGAATTCTTGATGAAGATTGGAATGGAGAATTGCTTGAGATTGAATCTTGAATCCGGAATTAAAGCTTGGGATTCTTGAATTTGGTGGATGATCTTGGTGGAATTTTTGGAGAGGGCTTAGAGAGAGTTTTTGGATGTTTTGAAGTTAAATGACTAAGTATGGATATGTCCCCTTTTTATAAAAAAACGTCCCAACACTTAGAAAAAAATGAGGCGGGTGATCAGTGTTTTCGGCTACTGGAATTTGCATTTTCTGCCGGACAGGTTTTACGAAAACGGTCATAACTCCTTCATCCTAACTCGGAATGAGGTGAAACAAATTGAGTTGGAAAGCTAACTCATAGAGCTTAAATTTTGATAGTTTGAGCTCCTTCCAGTTCCTTGTGTGCTAAGAGATATGCCCCTTTAAAGTTGACCCTCAAAATCGCATTTTTTTGCGATTTTCGAATTTTGATACGGTTGCTCTAAAATTCGGGTTAGACCCATTTCCCACTCAATTTGACCCCCTGAATAAGAATATGAAGTCAAATTTTCGAAATAATGCACGGATTTTGAAATATATGGAAATTACAATTTTAGGTGTTTCCGAAGCACATTTTCGGGCATTTTTGGGGTCGTTTCACTTTTTGTCTAGCATATATCAAGCATACTGAGAAAAACTGAATAAAACATGTACTTTTTATGGAATCTAAAACAATGGATAACTGAAAATGGGGAAGACCCCAACTAGTCTGGATGTATAAAACATACTAAGAGTTTAATAACAACTGAAAGATAAACTTAATAGTTCAAGCTGATTCTACTACTATGTCTGAAAAGCCTCTAACTAATTTGAGTTGCTGGGACATCCCCCCCAGCTAATTCTAACAAAACTAAAAACTGAAAGTAAAGACTAAAATGAAAGCATGTCTATTGTCCTGAAACTATGAGGACTCACCACTAAACTTATTGAATGCGGACATGGGACCTAGGATCACGAGTGACCTAAAGCTAACCTTGTGTCTAGAATATACCAAGCATACTGAGAAAAACTTAATAAAACATGTACTCTTTGTGGAATCTAAAACAATGGATAACTGAAAATGGGGAAGACCCCAACTAGTCTGGATGTATAATACATACTAAGATTTTAATAATAACTGAGAGATAAACTTAATAGTTCAAGTTGATTCTACTAGTATGTCTGAAAGGCCTCTAACTAAGTTGTGTTGCTAGGACATGCCCCCAGCTAATTCTAATAAAACTGAAAACTGAAAGTAATGACCAAAATGAAAGAATGTCTATTGTCCTCAAAATATGAGGGCTCACCACTAAAGCTACTGAATGCGGACTGAGAATCGATCTAAGCTTGATTTGGATAACAGACGGTGAAGGGCACCGTGGTTTTTCACTTGGCGCAAAGGGTCTACTGGCTCAAGACGACGGACCCATCCACGGCCCGTCATCGAGACCACAACCCATGGTGAGCTTCCGTAGTTTAATATTTGATCCTTGGTGGCTCTGCCTCACTTCTCCGAGCCATACCACGGCTCATGTGGGGATCCACGACCCATGAAAGGGCCCGTGGTCCTCTAAAAAAATTGGTTCACCCCTTTTTCCTACTTAAGCGTTTAAGGTAGGTTCTGAGGTGTTACACCAACCATTCTCACAACACAAACTAAGCATAATAATGCTACGGGGAATGACCAAAGGATCATTTCCTAATTCAAAAACATTAGAAATAGGACATTACATGAGCCTACAGCCATTTTGAATAGAAAGGTCCAAAAGCTTAGGATAAAAAAGAATGCTTTAGTGAAGGTGTAGTGGAAGCACTATTTAGTTGGTGAGGTAACTTGTGAGACAGAGTCTGATATGCATGCTAGATATCCTTAAATTTTTTAGGCTCCAAGTACTTTCTTTTGCTTTATGATCAAGGACGAACATGGTTTTTATTGCTGGATAACGTAATAACCCAGTTGGTCATTTTTAGAAATTTTTGTAAAATTATAATATTATCCCTCTCGATATCAGCCCCGAGTCTTTTCTGATTGAGTTTTCAAAGTTAGTCTCGTACTTTGAGTAAAGGTTGTGAATATTATAAGTTTTTGGGTTTTAAAAGGGTAAAGTGATTAAAAGTGATTTTAAGTGTCTTTTGGAGTTTTGAGTGTCAGGAGTAAATTTCGACAATTCCATTAGTCTCAAAATATGGAAATTGGGCTTAGAGAGTTTTGAGTTTCATATTCAGAGTCTTTTTTAGGATTGAGGGTTGGAAATTTGTGAAATTTTAACCTTTGTTTATTGACTTTGGTTAACATTCAGGGGTTCAGATATTCCAATCAGAATTCTGAGAGTTCCATTGAATTCTAGGGATGATTTTAGGCCTAAGTGAGGTCTTGGTTGAATCTTTAGAGGTTGCGATCTTGATTTAACCTTTTTAGGCATTATGTTCATTTTCTTGAGACTCTCACGAGTTTTAGATCAAGGATTCCTCAAATTCATGTTTCAACGGCTCCATTGAGTTTGGAATGCCAAGTTTAATTTGATTGCATATGTCATTTCTATGTACAAGGTTCTAAGCGAATCCCAAGGGTCCTTTTGGTGATTTTGAGTTGGTTGTATTTTCCCAGTGTCCTTTATGCCCCGCTCTCACAAATGGTCATCTCTTTCCCAACCTTAGTGATAGAGAGAGTTGGCTCGCATCCACGAAGGGGCAGGTAGTCTAACCAAAACATTCATGATGGCTTGTTTGTGATCGCGACGTTCACATTAGCGAAGAGTGGTTCACGAAAGCGAAGGCCAGGTTTTCTGGGATTCTCTTTTGCGAACCAGAGGTGGCTTTTGCAACACCTGAGACCCTTTTTGGCTTGTCATTTCGGGGATTTACCCCTATTTTTAATTTCGGAGAACCCTTGGAGGAGATATTGAAGTGATTTCTTATGATAAATTGTTACGGTAAGCCATTGTGACCCTAAAACTTCAATTCCCTTTTATCATTTATAAATTTTAAGATCAAAACTTGGTCTTTTGATTGACAAATGACAAGGTTTTAGAAGAACTTGAGTTCTAAAATAAACTGGTGATTATGAACTGCTTTTACTTCCTTTTTGAAATAGTTTTTACCAATGAGTTCCAAATTTATTGGATAACATTTTGAAGTAAAGATTATTTTATGCAAACCTCAATTTTGGAATTGGGGTTTTGAGTTGCTCTGACCCATTTTTAAAAATGTATGATTTGAGTGTTGTTATTTCTAGAATCTTATTGTGGTTACTTGATTGGACTATATTGTGTGGCATTGTACATTGTTCAGAAAAGGAAGACTCAAGTCTTGGATTAACTTTTGATTGAATTGAGGCAACCGATCTTCTAAGCCCTATAAAACATATAGAATCTTGCATTTCCATTCATTGTGTATTGATTGATGAAAAACCTTAATTGCATTATTGTGGACTTGAATTACTTGATTTGTTGTCTCTTTCTTATGGTGTAAAATTACTCATTTGCACCGATTGTTATGCACCGTAATGAGTCATGTGATAATTATACCGAAGGAAAATGGTTTCGACAAGTGATATTATATAAAGCCAAAGTAAAATGGTTTCGAGTAGTGATATTTTACAAACAGAAAATGGTTTTGGCTTGTGATATTGTGCCTAAGGGAAATGGTTTACTTGATATTTGTTGGTTGTTGAACTTTGATGGTTAAACTATGAATGTTAAGCTTTGTGAACTGTGTATTGTAAAACTTTAAGGTTTGACTAATTTCAGTGCAGGTTGTAGTTAAGGAGGTTCGGTTATGATGAAAGGAGTACTCATATTCTAGCTTAGTTTTGGTTTGTTTAGTAGGCTACTTGATGAATACCGTGTTGTTTGGTACCCACTCCTTGCTTTTATATTTGTGTAGGTTCCCAGTCCAGATCCGTGTGATTGCTCTTCTTCTATTTTTAAGGGTTTCGAAAGAGTTTGAGAGGTAATTGCTTATCATCCAACAGACCCTCTTGTTCCTTATTTTTTGCTTTATTCTATTCTTGAGACAAAAACATTGAGACTTGAACTTCCAAGGGGGTTATATTAGAATGACTAAATTTTCCGCTCTTATGTTATTCTTAATTTACTTTCCGTATTTCTTTCAGGTTGTTTAATTTGAGGCCGACTTGGCTTGGTGGGAATAGATTTGTGTCATCACATCCAATTTTGAATCATGAAATTCATGGTCTCTATTATTGTAACATGAAAATGAGGATTATCCTTAACCAAAAGGTCCTCGTAATATTTATTTCCTTCCATGATGAATAGACATATGGCCTTGAGCCATGTTGAACCTAAAAGACAAACATCAAACATTAGAATGAAAATATATATAAAAAATTCTTAGTTAAAATATTACTTTTTCGATCATTGATGTACACAAAGTTATAAATTAGATTTGACAAAAATATATAGGAAGGAAAGACCATATTCTAAGGGTGTGTTCTATATATGAAGGAAAATGTTTGCTTAGAAAATAAGTGGATTTCTTACCATAATTTTGATCTTGTGTGCAGTAGACATGCAAAAATATTCTCCTAAAATCATTTATACATAATCTAGACAAATAGTACTATGAGAGATGGGATGGAGTACTTTATAGGGGTAGGGTGAAAATGAGGTGCGTTGGAGCTTGGAGGATGAGAAAGACAATCACTATGGAATGCCACTTGTAGAACCTTTTTTCTTCCTATTTACATTAAGGAAGTAATTTCCTCATCATTTTTGGAACATAATTTCATAGAGAAAATATTTTCCTATCAAAATAACATTGACAGAACGAAGTTTCTTTTGGAAATAATATCCTACAAAAGAATTGTACTGCTTCAATTCCCTTTGACAATCTTTACAAAATGCCAAAGTTCATTCCATAGAGGCACCCATTGCAGGCACAAAATCACTAACTTTATGTCACTACTTTTTTGTCACATACAATTTAGTATTCTGAATACTAACTATAAAGGCTGAATCTTTATAAAATTTGTTTCTAGTAAATGAGGAAGTTTTTATATTCTTTAATGAAAAGGCAAAAGTATTCCCTAGACTACCGAAATCCGAGAGACACACCTAAACTTTACTAGGATCCTATTACCACCCCCCCC
Organism: Solanum commersonii; assembly: GCA_029007595.1. Classification (NCBI taxonomy): domain Eukaryota; kingdom Viridiplantae; phylum Streptophyta; class Magnoliopsida; order Solanales; family Solanaceae; genus Solanum; species Solanum commersonii. The sequence goes on from JAJTWQ010000373.1 coordinate 43,781, forward strand.
CCCTTCCCCCAAACTAATTTAAAAGGGAATAAATACACCACAAACACTGACATGGCATAGAGAGTTTAATTTGCACAATCTCTCGAAGGCAAGTGATGAGTGCCCAAATTGGACACATGTCACTTTTTGATTCATAACTTTATAATTAGTTAGTACACATATTTATTGATTTTAAAACTTATATATGTTTAATTATTTTTGTATCTTTCTTTGTTAAATTTTATTTAATTTCGTTCTTACTTTACACTATGTTTAATTAATTAATTAACTTTCCACTTTTAATTATTTTTTAAAAATTATCTGTATTATTTTTAAAAAATAATTTGAAAGTGTCCCTTAATTTTAACATTTTAATTTTTTATATTTTATGTGATTTTCTTCACCGAATGAACTTTTAATGTTTAACTTCAAATAATTTTCAAATTCAAATGTAGTAGAAAATCAAGAGGTTTTAATCTCCAGGAGACAAAAATACAACATTGGTTCTAGTTAGCGATAAAGTTTTTATAATTTTAAATGGGAAAATGCATAAGTAACCCCCCAGCCTATGCCCAAAATCCCTGAGACACACCTAACCTTTATGAAGGTCCTATTACCCCCCACCCCCCCCCACCCCAAACTTATTTTATATATCATTTTCTATCCTTTTCGGCCTACGTGACACTATCCTTGAAAAAATTATCAACACGCGCTGGGCCCACAAGATAGTGTCACGTAGGCCGAAAGGGGGTAGAAAATTATATATAAAATAAGTTTGGGGGGGGGGGGTATTAGAACCTTAGTAAAGGTTAGGTGTGTCTCAGGGATTTTGGGCATAGAGTGGGGGGGGGGGTGTACTTATGCATTTTCCCATTTTTAAATCATTTAGCCTTAGTACTCCTGGCGAAGTTTTATATTCTTCGAACCAAATACACATTCAAATGTATCTGGTGAAGTTTTTATATTCTTTAAATCAAAGGAGTAGAAAATCACAAGATTTTAGTCTCCATAAATCATACACAATTAAATTTCACATCGAGTGGAAAACTACAAAAAAATTTAGTCTCAAAACAGAATAAAAATATATTCTGAGATCATCACATAATGAACATCTATCCTAACATTTATTTCCTATCCTAATATTTATTAAATAAATCTCATAACTTATAAAGGTGAAAATGAAATAAATAAGGAAAATAAAGATAGAACTCAATTTTTACTGCCATTGAATCATATCTATCTAACCATAATGAAGATGTCATGCACGTCACTTTTCTTGTTGTCAAACGTCACTTGAGTCTTTATCCATGATCGATTTATTTGGATTAAAATCATAGAAAGATGCTTACAATATTGGATGTAATATACACAAAAGTATTTCTCTAACCAATTTTACCACAATGGAGAATAAAACTATTAAGCCAATAACAAATTATTTAACTTAATCATCTTTAATTTGATCAAGGTTCTAGTCAGAAACAATAAGAAACTATTGTGTAGCATCAAGTGTAAGATTCCTTCATCATGTACTTATTTGGACATACTTGAATCTTATAAATACCACAACACCAATTAACGTTTACGATATGTTGTGCCCCAATCCAAAAATTTGTCCAAAACAAATTATAAGAAAACAAACTCCTACTTCCATAATCTATTTCCCTTAATCAAAAGAACAAAAAAAGATCCAAAAATATAATAATTTCCTTAAAACTATATTTCAACCTATAATACTAAGATACTTAAAACAATAACTTTGAAGAACATTCTAAGAAACAACAAAGTTTAAATAATATTTTAAAAAATAGAAACTTAAAACTAGCAAAGAAAATAGAATCCAGAACATATTAGAATTATTATAAAAAATATATTTTCTAACAGAAGAAATTTGAGCCCGTATACTGTGTCCTTCAAGGAACAAGTACCCAAGGTTAATGAAATATTTCCTCCCATTATATAATGATCTTACTCACCGGTGTATCGGTACCTAAAACGATGGTGTCAATGAACCACTCAACAACAATAAAGTATACTTATAATACTAATATACTAGATTTAATAGAAGAAGAAGTCCAAAAACTCGTTGAAAATAAGAGGAAACCCCTCTATTAATTGACAACAAAGAGTAGTGTGAACAAGTGTTTATTGTGCCTTATCGAAAAGGTCACAATCCTTTGGGGAAAGTCAAAAGTCATAACCCTTCGTAAAAGTCACAACCTTACAAAAATATCACAACTTTTCATAAAAGTCACAATTGTTCAGAAATGTCACAACTCTTCATAAAAGTTACAACTCTTCGTAAAAGTCACAATTCTTCATAAAAGTCACAACTCTTCATAAAAGTCATAACTGTTATTTTTTATGTGCACTTTTAAAACCAAACAGTCACAAAAATAGTTCCTTTCTATATATGTATATGAAAATATATATGCTTGTCTCATTCCCTATATATAGACCCCAAATTTGTCTTCTTCTCCCATAGGTTTATTTGTGACTGATATAAGATTTTAGATTAGAAAAAAAAAGATGTGTGGAAATGATGGTGGTCTTGTCAAGTGTTCTATATTCCCTTGTGCAACTCCAGAAAATGATACAAGGGACACTTCCCCCACTATTGTTCTGGATCAGTGAGTTTTGTTTTACAATTTTAATTCCCTTTTCTTAGAATGTTTCATATAAGTTATAAGTTTATTGTCTTTATCAGTCCTCATGAGTAAATATTTTATATATGAAATCATCAATTTCGATTTACTCAATGTTGAGTGCTCTATTGTATTTTGTCCCCTCAAAATGTCATGAAGTGTAATGTGTTAGAATGAGATATTTTTTCTCCAATTGCATTTTTCAAGCGATCGTTTAAATTATGTCTTAGGTTAGCAAAGTGGATTAAATTTATCTACAAAAAATATTCATCTACCTACTTTTAGCGAAGAATTTAACCATTGTGATAAAAGGGGACAAAATTTATAGAGTGGCCTTAGAAATGATCAGACGGTGCAAACCGTTGCGTCCTTATAGAATCCTTCCCTAATGAACTAGCTAGCTTTTGAGATTTATTAAATCTCTCTCTAGATTAGTTCCATTTTGTTACAATTCATTGAAATGCTCAATTCTTTGTTGTAATATTAATTTGGGATTTCATTTTTGTATGTGTATATAGTGGTGATCCCACAATGTATGAGTCATATTGGAGAAAAATGGGGAACAATTATGACATAACATTCAGTGGTGATGATTCATTGAGTTATTTTGTTAATGCTAAGAGCTTGTGTTGGTTCTTGGAGTCAAAACTAGAGGAACAAATTAAGAGGCTGCACAATGTAGTTGGAAATGCAATTGTGGATGATCACTATATTGTTGTTGGCACTCAATCAAGCTAGCTTGTGCAGGCTGCCCTTTATGCACTTTCTCCATCTGATCAACTTGAGCCAATTAGTGTAGTTTCAGCTACACCTTTTTATTAGGTACACGTTTATACAATTTATTTATTATTTAAATTGTAAAGGATATGCTATGCGCAATTTAATTAGCAGTCTGAGGTTATGGTTCTTGGTAAATGTTAGATCCATTAAATATAAAATTCTTTTTTCCTTTGCTGGATTTTAAATTCAAAATTTCAGGAGTCACAATCAACTTCAGAAATTAATAGGTCACACCCTTATATACAAAATATGAATCATAGTTCTTGGAACAGATCATGTGACTTAATAAGTCAAATTTAAAAGTGACATTTTTTGATCAATTATTAATATTTTTGTCTTTTTGCAGGCATATTCTGGTGTGACTGATTTTGTGAGGTCAAGACTACACAAATGGGCAGGAGATGCAAGAATTTTTGAGAAATATGGACCTTATATTGAGTTGATTACATCTCCAAATAATCCTGATAGGATTATTAGAGAGCCTGTAGTTAATGGAGATCAAGGGAAATTAATCTACGATTTAGCTTATTATTGGCCACAATATACTGCTATTACCTCACATGCCAACGATGGTGTTATGCTCTTTACTATTTCCAAATGCACTGGCCATGCTGGTTCCCGAATTGGGTAAGTTTTTTAAACATTTATTTCAAGTTAGATCACAATCAAAAAATTAGAACATAGTTTAATTTATCACTTATTATAAATTGATTTGCATGTAGTTGGGCACTTGTTAAGGAAAAAGAGGTGGCAATGAACATGACAAAGTTCATGGAGATTAGTACAATTGGTGTATCAAAAGAAGCTCAACTTAGAGCTGCTAAAATTCTTGAAGTGGTCTCTAATAGTTGTTTGGATTTCACATTGGAAAATTTCTTGAATATAGTCAGTCTCTTATGACTGACAAATGGCAAAGGTTAACACAAGTTGTTGTGGACAATGACCTTTTTGTCATCCAAAATTACCCTTCTCAGTATTGCCTCTTTACAAACGACTTGTGTGAATCACACCCTGGTAATCACCAAAATATTACAACGTAACATTTTCATTTTAGTTTATTTAAAAAATAATGTAACCTCATATACTTGAAATTTCTTTACTTTTTAAACTATATTATCTATATATATTTGAAAAAGTTTTCTTTCTTTTGAATTTGAAATTCATATTGTTTTTTTGAAACGGCTTTTGCATGGCTAATTTACAAACGAGGTGAAGAAGAGGATTGTGAAAAGCTTCTTAAAGAACACAAGATTCAAACAAGGAGTGGAAGAATATTTGGAAGTGATTCAAGAAATGTTAGGATAAGTATGCTGAGTAGAGATGAAGATTTCAACATTTTTATGAAGAGGCTTACTGCTATTCAAGGAACTACAAATAGAAAATAACACATTTATGCATGAAATATTACTTAGAGAATAGAATAATTTTCCTTGTTGATAGAACTTTATTGATTAATGCCAAAAAGTGAATTGTTCTTTTGATTTTTATGATATTAGATGCAAAATGTCTATTCTTCAATTAACTCAAGTGTGTGTTGAAGTTGTGAACACCTAATATTTGACCAAAACATAAAGATTTTACACCAATTTTAATACTTAAATATTATTATTTCAATAGGGTTATATTTAAAATAAATGAAAAATAAATAAACTAAAAATTACAACAAATTATAAGCTTACTTTATGATTAAAGTTTAATAAAGAAAGCTTGTGAATTTAATCTTTCAACTTTTAACTAGTCTAAAAAAAATAATAATAATAATAATAATAATAATCGTATATATTATGAAAAGTAGATAAAAATATAAAAAAATATAAAAAAAAAGTCCTAAAAATTTCAAATTACCTTACCCTTTATCCTAATTACCTTCAAACTTCCATAACTACTTTTTCCTAAAAAACCTCCTCCCATTAAGTTTATTTTTTATTCCTATTTATTTATTTATTTATTCCTCTTGCACGTTCTTTTCTCATTTTTTTACATGTTACTTTTTCTTTTCTTTTTTTATTTTATTATTTTATTTCGTTTCCTTTTTCCTCTTTCTTTTCTCTTCGTTCTTTTCTATTATTATTATTTTTTATTAATTGTTTGTTAATATTAAATTACTATTTTATTCCCTTATCTCAACCCTAAAATTCTCAACTAGATTTCAAACAAAAGTCCCCACTCTTTCACGTTCCTTTAAGTTAGCACCAGACTCACATCTAAAATATTATAAAAAACACGCTCAGTAAAAAAAAAAGAGAACAGAGAGACAGAAGAACAAGAGAAAAAAAAAACACAGAGAGAAAAAGATAACAAAAGTAAGTTTTTATTTTTGAGAATTAAGTCAGCGTTCAAGGTTTCGCTCAAAGTTTCGGATTCGTGGCTCTTTAAAGTTAATATTAGCTATTAACTTTGGAAATCAGTAGATAGTAGCAGTTTGTTTTTGTGGTATCAATTTCGCAGCGAGGTAACTCTAAATTCTTGCATGATTTAAATAGAATACTTGTATGAAAAATCGATTCCCATAATATGAAGTTCTTTGAATCACATGTTTTTATTATGTAATATCAATCTGTGATGCATGTTGTGATTATTTTTGAGAATTTACGAATGCTTAGGAAAACGAAACTGAAGATGTTTCTTGCTAAAAAAAATAAAATAAAAATGATGTACCGTACATTTTTTTAATTATTGTCTTATGCTCTTTAGATGCAATTAATATTGAAATTGGTTTCGTGATATTTAATTTTTGAATATTTAGTGTTTTCTTGGAGCTTAGTTTACACTTAAGAATATTTTATTGAAATTATTTGTAGACTTCTTAGATTAGAATATAAACTGAAATTTAATTGATCAATGATTTAGAAAATTCATGTGGAATGTGTTTTTTTTTTTTAGTATATTATTTTGATAAAAAATAGTTTGCCTTTAGAATAAGCGTTAAGATGATTATCGCTTTAATTCAAATTATAATTAAGAGGATATATCAATATTATTTAGAGACTTATGATAAAAAATAAAATAATGAATAATTAGGAAAACTAAATTAAAAAAAAGGGCGAGAAAGCATAAAAAAAAAAAAAAAATATATATATATATATATAAACATGAATAGAAAATAATAATAAAAAAAATGATTAAAAAAAAAAAGAAGAAAAGCAATTGAATACACGCAAAAAAAAAAGCAAAAAAGAAAAGAAAATACTAAAAAAAGTATAATAATAATATTAAAAAAATTGATATATCCTCTTAATACTAAAAAATATTGATATATCCTCTTAATTATATCAAAAGAAATAAAATACAAATACACACAAAAAAAAAAGCAAAAAAGAAAAGAAAATACTAGTGTTTCAAGTGTCAAATTAATGGACACACACCGAAAAAAAAAGAAGTCAATTTTACTTTAAAACTAAATAAGACAGTTTTAAACAGATTCAAAAATAAATCAGAGAATGAGGGTAAATAACATTTTATTATTAAGCTAATAATATAATCTCCAAAAATTAATTTAAGTCATTTATATAGTTAATAAAGCGACCGGGCTAGAACCATGGGACTTGAGGGGTGCCTAACACCTTCCCCTCGGTCAACAGAATTCCTTACCCGAATTTTCTGGTTCGCAGACCAATAAAAATAAAGAGGTAAAATTCCTTTTGATTAGGGATTTAAATAATAAGGTGACTTGAAATACCAAAACTCAATTTTAAGTAGCGACTCTGAATAATAAAATAATCTCTTTTCAAAATGTCACTTTAATTGGAGAAACTCTTTTTCTTTCAAAACATACTTACATTTAATTTTGAGGAAAAAATAGGAGTGTGACAGATGGCGACTCCGCTGGGGAATTAACCAGAATTTGAGCTTGTAAATATTGACTTGTGTATGACTTTATTTATTTATTTATTATTATTATTTTATTTTATTCATTTATTTTTTGGATATTGTATTTGTTGGCTGAATGTGCTAATTGTTTACTTTTTTACTATTTTAATATTATTTGAATTGCATTATAACTGTCTTCTCTCGCGCACCCCTATAAGTCTTCTATAATACAACTATGGGAATTGCGACTGCGCACCTCACTTCTGTCAAGATAGCCAGTGGATCTTCGATCTATGGTGAAGGATTTTTAGTCACACATGTTTAGAATAGGGAGCACCCATACACTAAGTCGGAAAGCGTTGCTACCGGTACGTTGCTACTCCCTAACTCGAGTTGTCCACTCGTTTTACAGCCAGTCTAGATACCTTTCCCCACAAGTTCAACCTTAGTAGAACTAAAACCTTCAGACATGATATCCTTACTAGGTTTCGCTTTATTTACATCATGTGCATTTAACTTAGCCAAACTCGGCACGAGGGTCGGATCTGTCTAGGACAGGTACCCTTTCTTGAGACCATCATGTACATTTTTGTGCTACTTGTTGCATCATGTAGAAAACTATAACAAATATTGACCGGCTTTAGATAATTGACTAAAAGAAGAAATGTCTATTTTTACCCACTTTCAGCAAATAATTCGAGATAATCAAATTAAAAATAATATATATATATATATATATATATATATATATATATATATATAAAACCCTCAATTGTATTCTCGTTTTTATCAAAACATCAAGTTTTTACAAAATAAAATAAAATAGTGTATGTACATATAAAAAAAATATAAAAAAATATTATATATGTATGTCTTCAAATTTGTTTCAAATAGTGCATGTCCACCTTCTTTTTATTTCTTTTTCTTTCTCTACCTCATGATTATCTCCTTGTCCGGTCATTCTCTCCGAAAACAATCTAGGCTTCCCCTAAGGAAGGTCAACAAAAGTCGTTTTTAAAAGAATGACCACTTTAGGCATTCTGAGTTATTTTTCATATTTATTTTATTTTATTTTTTTAACTAATCCGACAAATGACTTCGAATGATCAAAATTTCATAAGTTAAATTTGGTTTTAAATTGCGAGTTTCTTTTCCTAATCAGGTAATCATGAGATCTATGACATGTGATAAAAGACCAAGGGATGAAGCAGTCGAAATGGTCAATGATCCCCTAAAGTTCATGATCACAGATAAAACCCCACCACTACTCATGTCTTGGTGGAACGATATGCATGAGTTTAGGCGAATTGAGATATTCAAACATCTTGGTTTCCTCACAGATATCATGAGATTTAGTCCTGACAGAGATTTGATCGAGGCTTTGATCCCGTTTTGGGATTCTACAAGCAATGTGTTTCTCTTTAGTGATTTTGAGTTGACGCCTACATTGGAGGAGTTGGGTGGTTTCACAGGGTTAGGCAAGGATCTTCGAAGCAAAACACTCATAGGCTCAAGAAGCGTCAGCGGGAACAAATTTTTAGAACAAATGCACATCATCCATCCTCATAAGGAGTGTTTCGATAATGGATTGGTTTCCTTGGAATTTCTGTACTCAAGATATGGAAAGAAAGAAGGATTTTCAGACTACGGGAAGCAACTTAAAAATGGGCAACACCTCCCTACCTGGGAAAGGCATAGACAAGAAGCATTCATGGTGGCTTTTTTGGGAACCATGGTTTTTCCAAGGAGAGATAAAAAAAATCAGTATTTGTCTATCGGGACTAGTCGCTGTTATGATGAAGAAAAAGAAATCCACTATCTTGCCAATGATGTTGGCTGACATTTATCGTGCTTTGACTAAATGTAAGGAAGGGGAAGACTTTTTTGAAGGTTGTAGCATTCTATTACAAATGTGGTTTTTAGAGCACTTGTATCGCCATCGTTTTGCAATAGATTTCAAATCTAAATGGACGAATTATATTTTGACCTACCCAGACAGGATGAAGGAATTAGTAGACAAATTGCCAAAAGGTGTCAAAGCGTGGAGACATTATCTTCATAAATTAACTGCATTTGATATTACATGGAACTATCATTGGTTCCCTACGAGTGAGGTAATTGTTATGTCTTCATATCGTCCATTCTTTGTTCTGACAGGCCTTCGAGGATTCCAACCCTACATACCCCTTCGGGTGCTATGCCAACTAGGACAAAGACAAATCTTACCTAGGGCCGAGGATACATAGAGTTCCATATGGGAGGTGTTATCTGAAGATCGAGATCGAGAATCAGAAGCTCAAAAGATTTGGGGTGGTAGTCGAACTTTAAGCTCGAAAGCTATGGTAGACGATCGTGTTTGAAGGAGAAGTAGACCCCTCATACCTCTATTGGTTTTTTTATCAAGCCCCCTTCAAAGTAATGCCCGAAGGATCATCACGAGAACTCAGAGATCGAGAAGAGGAAATTGAAGTCAGAATTAAGCAAGCTCGGCTCGAGGTGGAAAGAAATTATAGGTCTACTTTGGATATCCTCAGTAATGATCTAAAGAATGCTAGAGAAGAGTTGGCTCAACGTGATGCAATATTCAAAGAGAGAGTTAGGTTGATTCAGAAAAGGGCTGAAAAGGAACATCAATCCACCATTCGAACTTTACATGAGAATTTGGGCATTGTCACAGGCGCTATGGAGCAACAAAAGGAGTATAAAAAAGAAAAGACCCTCTTAATGCACACACAGGCTAGACTACAAAATTAATTAAAAGCTTCGATGGGACAAGAAACAGACATAGCAAAGCGTTTCACATCGTATCAAGCAGAAGTCGCGATCGAGAGAAACCAATGGATGTGGGAGCGTGAAGAGCTTCATAATCAAATCGAAGAGCTTCAGGCATATGAAAAGGATTTGACCCACACGGTTGGTACTACTCAAGAATGGTTGCAGAATTGTCACGAGAATATGGAGGAGGCCAAAGGACAAGTGCTTCAACTGACAGAGAGCTTGATTGATGTTTATGGTGGTTATCTACATCGGAGTGATGAGAGCCTGGGTCGACATGCACGTGCACTGGCCCCATATCTGCCAAAAGTTTTGTTCAAGGTTTACTCTAGCCTAGGGGGAAATTGATGATCAAGAAATATTGGAGAAGGATTTTTTTAATTATTATTTCTTTTATTTTCATTTTTGTCGAAGTTTGTTTTAATCTCTAAGTACTTTGATGTTTTGGTCATTTATTTTAAGAACGTTTTGATAAATAAATGTCGTGTTTTATTTTTTAATAATTTTTCTTCATGAACTACGTAATGATCTGATTCATGTTCAACATGATACGTAGGCAACCTTCAACACGTTCAATCAAAATGCGTTCAAAATATTCAGATGAGTAAAATATGGGACTAAAAGACATAAGCAAGTCATCCAAAGCCGGGATGAAACATAAAAGTCTTCCAAAACTCGTTGTAGAAATAGGAATAATTTAGGTGCATAACATATAACGTGTGATTAATATTGCAAAGTGTTGAATCCTAACGCATTTGTTTTTATATATAAGAGAAAAAGAGATTAAAGGTGGCTGGTTTGTGAGGAGAGCTGACATCTCATCAATATAACACAAGATCAAAAGGGAAAGCAAAAATGACACGCAAAGACGGAACAGAGTCGGGAAATGACGAAGTCCAAAATCAAATGGTTGCACAAGAGTCAGTATCTGTAGAAGAGGTCAAAATGTTGAGACAACAGATGGCCGAAATGTATGAAGCTTGGATGAATGGGCAGGCTCCCCCATCTTCAATTCGGGAATACCTGAATGTGAATATGCCATTCCCCATTCAAGTCTCAACAAGTGACTCGGTTTATCCACCTGGATTTGGACCCTACGTTAACACATCTAATACTGCTGGAACTTCCTCGGTACACCCATTGAATCCACCCATGATGAACAATCCACTCTTCATGCCAACTGTGCAAACTAATGCAATTCCTCAACCAACGCTAATACAAAAATCCAATGATGATCCTATACCCAAAGATCAATACGGCCAAGGTCAGGCCCATAAATTGACTTTCAAAATTCCTAATTCTTATCACCACACTCATCAATATGGTTCCCCTGTCGAAGTTGAAAAAACCATTAAGGATGAGGAACATGAAGAAATTGCAAGAAAAATGAGGAGTTTGGAGCAAAACATAAGGAATATGCAAGGGCTGGGAGGACACAAAAGTGTCTCGTTCAAGGACTTATGCATGTTTCCAGATATTCACTTGCCTATAGGTTCAAAACTCCAAAGTTTGATAAGTATAATGGTCATGGTGACCCAGTGGCTCATTTGAAAAGATTTTGTAATCAGCTAAGGGGAGCCGATGGAAAAGAAGAACTTCTTATGGCTTACTTTGGAGAAAGTCTAACGGGTGTAGCCTCAGAATGGTTCATCGATCAAGATATTTCTCGATGGCATGTTTGGGATGACATGGCGCAAGATTTTGTCCAACAATTCCAATACAATATTGATATCGTTCCGGATCATAATTCCCTAGCTAATATGAAGAAAAAATCATCTGAAAGCTTTAGGGAATATGCCATAAGATGGAGGGAGCAGGCGGCTAGAGTCAAACCGCCGATGAAAGACTATGAATTGATTGATGTTTTTCTCCAGGCACAAGAACCTGACTACTTTCATTACCTTCTCGCTGCAATGGGAAAGCCTTTCACCGAAGCAATTAAGATCGAAGAAATGGTAGAGAACGGCATAAAATCGGGTAAAATTGTGAGCCAGACAACCATTAGAACCCATACAGAAGGCACCGATAATTGTGAATGGTGCAAGTTCAAATTTTGGAGACTCGAGAAAACTAGTGTTGTATGTCCCTGGAGCTGTAAAAAGAAGAGAAGTACTGTTGAATGGACCAAAATTATACATTCCTGGTAAGCTTCAAACATTTGGTCAAAATCAAGAAAGTGTGAAATAGCCAATTGTGATACAAATTGCAACACAACTTCCGATGACAAACACCAAGACCGTTCCATGGAACTACAACAAAGTCGTTGTTACCCACAAAGGAAAGGAGATTATTGAAGAAACAAATAAAACAAGAGGTTTAACTCGTTCTGGGAGGTGTTACTCTCCAGAAGAATTAAGAAGAGACAAACAAGCCAAAGAAAATCAGTTGCCAGTTAAAAAACCTGTCACTGAGAAGGAGGCAGAAGAGTTCCTGGAAAAAATGAAAGCGCAAGATTATTCTGTTATTGATCAGTTGAGGAAAACACCCGCTCAGATATCCTTGTTGTCATTACTCATACATTCTAAAGAGCATCGTGAAGTTTTGACCAGAATCTTGAATGAGGCACATATCTTAGAAAGTATCACGGTGGATCACTTAGAAAAGATGGCCAATCAAATATTTGAGGTTAATAGAATCACTTTCACTGATGATGAATTGCCTTTGGAAGGATCTGGGCATAATAAGGCATTACATTTAACCGTGAAATATGAAGAACATTATGTCAAGAGGGTCATGGTCGATGGAGGATTGGGTGTTGACATATGCCCTCTTTCTACTCTACAAAGGTTGAAAATTAACACGAATAGAATTCGTACTAACAATGTCTGTGTGCGTGCATTTGATGGCGCAAAACGGGACACTCTTGGTGAAATATACATAATTGTTACAATTGGACCAGTGGAGTTCGGAATCACTTTCCAAGTAATAGACATGGACACTTCTTACAATCTACTTTTGGGTAGGCCATGGATCCACCAAGCTAGAGTTGTGCCGTCTACTCTGCACCAAATGGTCAAGTTTGAGCATGATAAACTGGAAATCATTGTCCATGGTGAAGATGATCTCCTAATCACCCGAGATCCTTCAATACCATGCATTGAGGCCAAAAGAGGTTGTGAATCCCTCAACTATCAGGCTTTTGAGATTATAACAGTCAATCAATTTTCGAAAGGGAGCCCTATACCACAACCTCATCTATCATCTGCTTCAATCATGGTGGTGTCCCAGATGGTACAGAACGGATACGAACCTGGAAAGGGACTAAGGTTGTCTTTGCAAGGAATTTTAGATCCCATCAATCCGATGGGTAATCAAGAGACATTCGGTTTAGGTTTCAACCCAACTAGATTTGATAGAAAATGGGCAAAAGATCGTAAAAGAAATGTTTGGAATTTGTTGAAGCCAATCCCTCATATTGCTCAATCTTTCGTTAAATCTCGAGGTGAACCAAGTCCAGACTTCCCTATCCCGAATGATGTGGATGAAATATGTCAGGGTATCAAGGAAATGTTTTATGACGTAAACATGACTCAGATGGGTGAAGGCACTAGTCATATGGATGTGCAATTCATCGACCCGAATGTCCAGCTCAACAACTGGGAAGCCACTCCTCTCCCTACAAGGAGGGAGTCTTGGTAGTTTATTTTGTTGCTTTTAATTTATTTATTTGGATTATTCTCAGGGTTGTAATTCAAACATTCTAGTTGTCTCACTGTGGTGTTAGCCCTTCTATCATTTCCCATTTAATACAATGAAGTTCTAGTTTCACAGTCATATTCTATCATCTTCTCTATTCTTACTCTTTCTAATATTTGTCCTCTTATGTTTCATTTCAGTTATGTTAATGTCAACTTTAATAATATGACATGCATGCGGAGTTTACAGTTAGATCCTAAAAAGTTGTCTGATCTCGAAACAATGAATCCTACGTCTGACGAATATGATGAAGATGAAGCTTACGAAGAAATAAAAAAGGGATTGGATCAATTTGAAAATAAGCCTAAACCTAATTTAAGTGCAACTGAGGCGGTTAATTTAGGAACTCCTGAAGAAGTGAGAGAAGTAAAGAAAAGTATTCATGTTGATCAGAATATTCGAGACCACATAATTCAAGTTTTATTTGAATACAAAGATGTTTTCGCTTGGTCCTACGACGACATGCCTGGTTTAAGTGATGATTTAGTGGTTCACAAACTTCCAATACATCTTTACTTTCCACCTGTCCAGCAAAAGCAGAGAAAGTTTAAGACAAACATGAGCGATAGAATTAAAGAGGAAATCATGAAGCAACTGAGTGCAAATGTGATCAGAGTTGCCCAATACACTACCTGGTTGGCTAATGTTGTGCCAGTGCCAAAGAAAAATGGAAAGATCAGAGTTTGCGTTGATTATAGAGATCTAAACAAAGCAAGTCCAAAGGACAATTTTCCATTACCCAACATTCACATCCTGGTTGATAATTGTGCCAAGCACAAGATTCAATCTTTTGTGGACTGTTACGCCGGGTATCACCAAATTCTCATGGATGAAAAAGATGCAGAAAAAATTGTTTTCACCACCCCATGGGGTACATATTGTTATAGAGTCATGCCATTTGGTCTGAAGAATGCGGGAGCAACCTACATGAGAGCTATGACTACCATATTCCATGACATGATGCATAAAGAAGTTGAGGTATATGTCGATGATGCCATCATTAAATCTAGAACACAAGCTGACCATGTGCGTGATCTAAGAAAATTCTTCGAAAGATTGAGAAAGTACAACCTCAAACTTAATCCAGCTAAATGTGCATTTGGAGTTCCATTTGGCAAACTTTTGGGTTTTATAGTTAGTCGAAGAGGCATTGAATTGGACCCCTCTAAGATAAAGTTCATTCGAGAATTGCCACCTCCAAAAACCAAAACTGAAGTCATGAGTTTTATGGGAAGGTTAAACTATATCAGCAGGTCCATTGCTCAACTCACCGCCACATGTGAGCCGATATTCAAGTTGTTGAAAAAGGACGCTGCTATCAATGGACAAGTGAGTGTCAGGACGCTTTTGACAAAATTAAGGAATATTTAGCAAACCCTCCGATCTTGGTCCCACCGGAACCACGGTAGGCCGTTATTCTTATATCTTTCAGTGATGGATAATTCATTTGGTTGCATTTTAGGACAACATGACATTACGGGAAAGAAAGAACAAGCTATTTATTATTTGATCAAAAAGTTCACCAGCTATGAAGCAAAGTACACTCTGTTAGAAAAGACTTGTTGCGCCTTGACTTGGGTTGCCCAAAAATTGAAACACTATCTTTTGTCCTACACGACCTATCTTATATCTCGAATGGATCCTTTGACATATATTTTTCAAAAAGCCATGCCAACAGGTAGGTTGGCAAAGTGGCAGATTTTGCTTAAAGAATTTGATATTATTTATATCACTCGCACCGCCATGAAAGCACAAGCATTGGCCGATCATTTGGCAGAAAATCCGATCGATGACGAATACGAGCCCCTAAGAACATACTTCCCTGATGAAGAAATCAACTATATTGAGGAAGAAGCTCCTAATGATGGTCACGTGTGGAAATTATATTTTGATGGGGCTGTCAACAAAAATGGAGTGGGAATTGGGGCAGTTCTTATCTCACCAAACAAATGTCATTATCCTGCCACAGCACGACTTCGATTCTTTTCAACCAACAACACAACAGAAAACGAAGCTTGCATCATGGGTTTGAATATGGCAATAAATATGAATGTGCATGAGTTGGTGGTTTTGGGGGATTCCGATTTGCTCATTCGACAAGCTCGAGGCGAATGGGAGACTCGAGACATTAAACTCATGCCGTACAAACAATGTTTAGAAAACCTCATCAAAAGGTTCAAGTTCATTGAATTCAGATACATTCCCAGGTTTCACAATGAGTTAGCTGATGCGTTGGCCACCCTAGCCTCGATGTTTCCATACCCGTGTAATACCTATATTGACCCATTGGAAATCCAAGTTAGGGATCAACATGGTTATTGCAATATAATTAAAGTAGAGTCAGACGGTGAGCCCTGGTATCACGACATTAAACGATTTCTTAAAGCTAAAGAATATCCAATACATGCTGATAGAGATAAAAAAAGAACTATTAGGCGACTCGCCAATGGGTTCTTCTTGAGTGGCGATATCTTATATAAAAGGACTCCAGATTTGAATCTATTGCGATGTGTGAACATTCATGAAGCAGAAACAATTATGAATGAGGTGCATTCAGGGGTTTGTGGCCCTCACATGAATGGTTATGTTCTAGCAAAAAAGATTATCCGGGCAGGTTACTATTGGTTGACCATGGAGCGAGATTGCTTTCGATTTGTTCGCAGGTGCCATCAGTGCCAGGTTCATAGCGACTTGATTCACTCACCCCCTTTAGAGTTGCACCCTATGTCTGCTCCGTGGCCTTTTGTGGCTTGGGGAATGGACGTTATTGGGCCGATTGAGCCAAAAGCATCTAATGGGCATCGATTTATTTTAGTTGCCATCGACTACTTTACCAAATGGGTAGAAGCTGTCACATTCAAATCAGTTACCAAGAAAGCAATGGTGGACTTTGTTCATTCAAGCATCATATGTCATTTCGGCATACCAAAAATCATTATTACAGACAATGCAGTGAATCTCAACAGCCACCTGATGAAGGAAGTTTGTGAGCAATTTAAAATTGTTCATCATCATTCAACCCCTTATCGACCCAAAGCAAATGGGGCTGTTGAAGCAGCAAATAAAAACATCAAGAATATTCTTAGAAAAATGGTGCAAGGATCTAGACAGTGGCATGAAAAACTACCATTTGCTCTCTTGGGATATCGCACGACTATTCGTACATCAGTTGGTGCAACTCCTTACTTATTGGTTTACGAAACTGAGGCTGTCATAACTGCAGAAGTTGAAATCCCTTTTCTTCAAATTATTGTCAAAGCAGAAATTGAGGACACATAATGGGTTAAATCAAGGTTAGAACAATTAGCACTGATAGACGAAAAACGGTTGACATCAATTTTCTTTGGTCAATTATATCAGCAAAGGATGTCTCGAGCTTATAACAAGAAGGTACGCCCAAGAAATTTTGAAGTCGGTCAACTTGTTGTGAAACACATCCTTCCCCATCAAGACGAGGCCAAAGGAAAGTTTGCCCCAAATTGGCAAGGCCCTTATGTTATTAAACAAGTGCTATCAAAAGGAGCTTTACAACTAGCAGATATGGAGGGAAAGGCGATCGACACAATTGTTAATGTAGATTCAATCAAAAGATACTATGTTTAACACTCTCGTGATTGGCATTCTCAAGATGAGAGGATAAAAATGTATCCTCTTTTATTTCAAACACCACTAGTTTGGTGCTAAAAATTAAAAAAATAAAAGAATAAAAAAAAAGAAAAAAAAAGGAAAAAGAAAAAAAAAAGAGTGTCATTGAACTATGTTCAACCTGATTCCTAAGAGGATATGTAGGCAGCCCTTCATTTGGGTTCGGTCTAATCACTAAATAAAACAATAATCATGCTCTTCAATTCTCCAAGGGCTGAGACATGACATTGTGACCTATGGTGTGTTACAACAAAAAAATAAAAAATAAAAAATAAAAATGAGAGAGTCTTATGAGTGAAAACCCTCACGGGCACCATAAGACGATAGTAAGTTGAGAGAAAGAGATAAGAATGTCTTATTGGTGGAAAACTATGAAGAGCACCATTGATCAAATGATGACATTTTGGCTTGGCATGAGCACACAATCAAGATAGAAGTCAGGCTATAGACTGAAAGGTACAACATTGTTTCATGATATTCAGACAACTTAGAAGGATCAAACGTTCAATCCAAATGCATGTCATGATTCATTAAAGTGGTCACGTACTTTCAGATAAGATTTTTTTCATTCCTTTTAAACATTTACTTATTTCCTTTTTCTAAAGACATAACTTTTCTTTCATAACCCTTTCATTTGTGTCATTTGTACTTGTGTTCAGTATTCTTTGAGTCTCATTCAGCATAAACTCGTGTCAAGTGAGAAAAACAAATTAAAACAGTGAAATTGACTACGGTATTTCTAGTTGGATGTTAGGGGCATGCACAACATTGACTAGGGCTGTGAACCACGAAAAAAAAAATAAAAATAAAAATAAAAAAAAAAATAAAAAAAAAAATAAAAATATATATATATATATATATATCAAAAAATCGATACCGTATGAAAATTGATAAAGCAAGAAAGTTGCTTTGGCAAGGATGAACCCCACAACGTGCACAAAATGGAAATGGGTCAAAATGTTCATAAGAAGTGTTTCAAGGGAAAATAAGGACTGTCTCTAAAGCGTCTTCAAGCTATTCGTGCAATCGTCAATATGATGATTCTTTCAACCAAGACAAATTCAAAGTCAAACTCCACAAGATATTCAGAGTCACAAACCAACCATCATTTAGAAAAACTAACAGAATATTTTTTTTTTGTTTCAAAATAGGTACAAAGAAAATTTTTGCAAGTAATTCGCGAGAGCCAAACGCCACGAGGGTAAGTTCTTGAATCCCTGTCTATCCTACAATATGCATCGCAATAATAATAATAATAATAACAATAAAAAGGATTATTTTTCTTAATAAAATCTGGGGCATTTTTATTTTATTTTTATTTTTTGTTTGGAAAATGTACAAACATAAAAATAAAATAAAATAAATGATCTTAAATATAATAATAATAATAATATAAGTAAATATATATATATATATATACATCTATCTATAACCCCTATTTTTCATGCCTTCACAGGGCACAATAACCCCTGGTTGCATATAGGGCACAATAATTCCTATTTTATTTTTTTCATGTCTTCACAGGGTACAATAACCCCTGGTTGCATAAGGGGCACAATAACCCCTATTTTATTTTATTTTTCATGTCTTCACAGGGTACAATAATCCCTGGTTGCATATAGGGCACAATAACCCTATTTTATTTTTCATGTCTTCACAGGGCACAATAACCCCTGGTTGCATATAGGGCACAATAACCCTATTTTTTTTTCTTTTCATGTCTTCACAAGGCACAATAACCCCTGGTTGCATATATGGCACAATAATTCCTATTTTATTTTTCATGTCTTCACAGGGCACAATAACCCCTGGTTGCATTTTAGGGCACAATAACCCCCATTTTATTTTTCATGTCTTCACAGGGCACAATAACCCCTGGTTGCATATAGGGCACAATAACCCTATTTTATTTTTCCTGCATTTTAGGGCACAATAACCCCCATTTTATTTTTCATGTCTTCACAGGGCACAATAACCCCTGGTTGCATATAGGGCACAATAACCCTATTTTATTTTTCATGTCTTCACAGGGCACAATAACCCCTGGTTGCATTTGGTGCACAATAACCCCTATTTTATTTTTCATGTCTTCACAGGGCACAATAACCCCTGGTTGCATTTTAGGGCACAATAACCCCTATTTTATTTTTTTCATGTCTTCACAGGGAACAATAACCCCTGGTCGCATATAGGGAACAATAACTCCTATTTTATTTTTTTTCATGACTTCACAGGGCACAATAACCCCTGGTGGCATATAGGGCACAATAGCCCTATCTTATTTTTTCATGTTTTTACAGGGTTCAATAATTCCTGGTTGTGTATAGGGCACAATAACCTTATTTTTTATGACTTCACAGGGGGTAATAACCTCTGGTTATATTGGGCAGAAATACCCCTTTATTTTATTTTATAAAAGTATATTATTATTATTATGCCTAGTACAAACTTTTATAACTTTCATCAATAACTCACAAAATTTTCCTAGAGCATACTGGGGCAGAAAATTTTGTTTCGTTTGTTTGTTTTGTGTTATGGCATGTAGGTTTCTACATAGTATACCAATTTGAAGTTCAAGAATAAAATCCTCGTTTTGATTAGAGAAACAAAGAATGTCAGATGTCAATGACATTTAGAGTCGCTTTCAACCCATGTAACGGCTCAACATATCATGAATCATCTTCTCAAGAAAACAAGCATTCAAGAATATCATGCGGAAGAGCGTCAACGACTCAAGTCAAATCATAAGTTTCAGTTCTTGAATTCAAATATCAAGATCAAAGTTTGGAATCGATGTACCTCCCCAAAGAGGGTGAAGCGATAACCGAAGATTCAAAATGAAGACTCAGTACGAGTGGAGTAGATATGATCTTGTATCTTTCCTCTCTCTCCTATTGTATTTTTTCCTTTTAATGTAACAACTGGAGCTACAAACCGGAGCCTCGACAAAACCTCACTCGACTACCTAAAATTATTCTCCTGTCCCTTCCTATATATGAATTACACTTGATTATTAACTCAGGGTAGATAGTTCGTCCAAAGTTAGGGCGCAGTCAAACCTCTCCTCTTTTACTTATTTTCACATTTTTGGATAAATGTCTCGGTCAAAAAAATTAGTCACAGTGTTCACGTCTTTGCATGAAAACTCTTCATGTTTCCAAGCAAAGAGGGGCATACTGTGAACACTTAATTTTTTACCAAAACATAAAGATTTTACACCAATTTTAATACTTAAATATTATTATTTCAGTAGGGTTATATTTAAAATAAATGAAAAATAAATAAACTAAAAATTACAACAAATTATAAGCTCACTTTATGATTAAAGTTTAATAAAGAAAGCTTGTGAATTTAATGTATTTTATTTTAATCTTTCAACTTTTAACTAGTCTAAAAAAAATAAAAAAATAATAATAATCGTATATATTATGAAAAGTAGATAAAAATAAAAATAAATATAAAAAAAAAAAGTCCTAAAAATTTCAAATTACCTTACCCTTTATCCTAATTACCTTCAAACTTCCATAATTACTTTTTCCTAAAAAACCTCCTCCCATTAAGTTTATTTTTTATTCCTATTTATTTATTTATTTATTCCTCTTGCACGTTCTTTTCTCATTTTTTTTGCATGTTACTTTTTTTTTCTTTTTTTTTATTATTTTATTTTGTTTCTTTTTTCTCTTTCTTTTCTCTTCGTTCTTTTCTATTATTCTTATTTTTTATTAATTGTTTATTAATATTAAATTACTATTTTATTCCCTTATCTCAACCCTAAAATTCTCAACTAGATTTCAAACAAAACTCCCCACTTTTTCACGTTCCTTTAAGTTAGCACCAGACTCACACCTAAAATATTATAAAAAACACGCTCAGTAAAAAAAAAAAAGAGAACAGAGAGACAGAAGAACAAGAGAAAAAAAAAACACAGAGAGAAAAAGATAACAAAAGTAAGTTTTTATTTTTGAGAATTAAGTCAGCGTTCGAGGTTTCACTCAAGGTTTCGGATTCGTGGCTCTTTAAAGTTAATATTAGCTATTAACTTTGGAAATCAGTAGATAGAAGCAGTTTATTTTTGCGGTATCAATTTCGCAGCGAGGTAACTCTAAATTCTCGCATGATTTAAATAGAATACTTGTATGAAAAATCGATTCCAATAATATGAAGTTCTTTGAATCGCATGTTATTATTATGTAATATCAATCTGTGATGCATGTTGTGATTATTTTTGAGAATTTACGAATGCTTAGGAAAACGAAACTGAAGATGTTTCTTGCTAAAAAAAATAAAATAAAAAATAAAAATAAATGATGTACCGTACATTTTTTTAATTATTGTCTTATGCTCTTTAGATGCAATTAATATTGAAATTGGTTTCGTGATATTTAATTTTTGAATATTTAGTGTTTTCTTGGAGCTTAGTTTTTACTTAAGAAAATTTTATTGAAATTATTTGTAGACTTGTTAGATTAGGATATAAACTGAAGTTTAATTGATCAGTGATTTAGAAAATTCATGTGGAATGCGTTTTTTTTTTTGTTTTTTTTAGTATATTATTTTGATAAAAAATAGTTTGCCTTTAGAATAAGCGTTAAGATGATTATCGCTTTAATTCAAATTATAATTAAGAGGATATATGAATATTATTTAGAGACTTATGATAAAAAATAAAATAACGAATAATTAGGAAAACTAAATTAAAAAAAAGGGGCGAGAAAGCATAAAAAAAAATATATATATATATATATATAAACATGAATAGAAAAGAATAATAATAAAAAATGATAAAAAAAAAAAAAGAAGAAAAAATAAGGCGTGACAAAAAATATTTTTAACCAAAAAAGTAAGAAGAACAAAAAAAATAAAAAATAAATGAACATAATGTAAAAAAATGAAAAAAGTATAATAATAAAAAATTTATAAAGAAAAGGAAACGGAAAACGTAAAACAAAAAAAGGATGATTAAAATAATAAAATAAAATAAACAAAAAAAAAGAGAAGAAGACGAGAAACAGAATGTCCAAAAAGAATAAAAAATATAAAAATAAAGGATACAGTAGAAAGAAAAAATAAAAAAACGTAAAAAATAAAATAAAATACAAAGAGACAGAATGAAAAAAAATTAAAAAAAATAAAAATAAATTAATAAAACCAAAACGTAAAAAATGGGAAAAAGGTAAGAAGAAAAAAGAAAATTAAAAATTAAGAAGAAAAAATCTTTCTAAAAATAGTCCTAATCTCTTTAGAATTGTTTGTTAAAACTAATCATAAATTCATAAAATTTTATCTCCTATTTTAAAATCTAACTTTGAAAAAATACAATCTTAAAATTACTCAAACTCTGAAGTTCTCTTTCCTACATAAATTCTAATTCCTTACTATTAGATACCTATACATAGTCTACACATAATAATATTAAAAAATAAAATACAAATACACGCAAAAAAAAAAAGCAAAAAAAAAAAGAAAATACTAGTGTTTCAAGTGTCAAATTAATGGACACACACCGAAAAAAAATAAGACAATTTTAATTTAAAACTAAATAAGACAGTTTTAAACAGATTCAAAAATAAATCAGAGAATGAGGGTAAATAACATTTTATTATTAAGCTAATAATATAATATCCAAAAATTAATTTAAGTCATTTATATAGTCAATAAAGCGACCGTGCTAGCACCACGGGACTCGAGGGGTGCCTAACACCTTCCCCTCGGTCAACAAAATTCCTTACCCGAATTTTCTGGTTCGCAGACCAATAAAAATAAAGACCTAAAATTCCTTTTGATTAGGGATTTAAATAATAAGGTGACTTGGAACACCAACACTCAATTCCAAGTGGCGACTCTGAATAATAAAATAGTCTCTTTTCAAAATGTCACTTTAATTGGAGAAACTCTTTTTCTTTCAAAACATACTTACATTTAATTTTGAGGAAAAAATAGGGGTGTGACAGAAGTATGTTATATTTGACTTATCTTTATAATTGTATTACTGTCAAATATGAAGTAACATTACATACTCAACATAATATATTGGTAATTAAGTAATGTATTGAATTAAAGTTTAAATGTATTTAATCAAGAAAGACGGGATCTAAAGGCATGCAATTCTTGTTCTTTTTAGAATTCTAAAGGACATCGATCTTTTGCCTTGCGCAAGGATATCTCTCTTTTCTTAGACCCCATAAGGAGAGAATAGTCCACTTGGGAGGAAGGGGAGGCCTGGTTTTATTTTACCTGGGCCAAAGACTGTCCCCTTATTGTAAGAATCAAAATTAAAATTAATTTATATATAGAACAAAAGGAAAAACTAAAACCATTGGTGTGAACAAATGAAAGAGAGATAGAAACCCCACTCTTTCATAACAACATTACAAACAATGATTTTATAGATATCTAAAGATATTTCTAGACTAGTACCGTATAAATGATTTCACACACAATATGACCTGAATAACCAAAAAAAAAAAAACTAAAGGCATGCATAGTCAGGCTAAGGTGTAACAACTTGAATAAGGTTAACACAAAAGGCTATAGTTAATACTCATATCAATAGATAATCAAGTCACACAATACAATAAATCTAGCCAATGTAATGCAATAAGATGATGAAATGATGTGGTTGAATCAAGTTCATCGTAGAACCTATTGTATACACCTTGCCAAGCTTTAACTTCTAGAAAAAGACCCAAGGGTGACTTGCAGTCCATATAACAATCTCAATATCTCACCAACATGTCACCTAACTCGTGGTCAATGATAAATGTAAGGTGTCTCATTTTCTTTCTTAAATAAATAGCTTTTCTCCACTTTCTCATAATTCAATGAACAATGATATGTCAAATAAGGATGAATGCATCATAAGACATATAACACAAATGCATAATCAATTCATTGAAGATTTTGAATCTCTCACCGACACTTGGAATTAAAAATGTTGAGCAAAGTCAAGTATACTAATAATTCTCAACTCAAAAGGGTCAAAATCACAAAAACACATCCGATCGCATCAGAGACCATACCAACCATTCCCACAACACAAACTAAGCATGATAACTCTATGGGGAAGGGAAAAATGGTCATTTCCTAATTAAAGCATTAGAAATGGGACAGTACATGAGCCTATAGCCATTTTGGATTGGTAGTTCAAAAAGATTAGGAACAAAATTATTGTTTAAGTGAAGGTGCAGTGGAAGCACTATTTAGTTGGTGAGGCGACTTTGTAGACAAAGTCTGATATGCATGCTAGAGATCCTTAATTTTTTTTTTGGCTCCAAGTACTTTCTTTTGCTTTATGATCGAGGATGAACATGCGTTTTAGTGGTGGATAATGTAATAACCTGGTTAGCCATTTTTAGAATTTTTTGTAAAATTATAATTTATCCCTCCTGATGGCCCTAATCTTTTCTAAATTTGTTTTGATAGTTGGTTCCGAACTTTGACAGTAAGTTGTGAATATCTCAAGTTCTTGGGTTTTATAGAGGATAAAATGATTAGAAGTGAATTTTAGTATATTTTGTAGTTTTGAGTGTCGAAATGAAATTTCAACAATTCCATTAGTCTTGAAATATGGAAATTGATCTAAGAGAGTAGTGGGTTTCATATTCAAAGTCTTTTTGAGGATTGAGGGTTGAAAATTTAAGAAATTTTAACAGTTGGATTGACTCTGGTCAACATTCAGGGTTCAGATATTTGGATCAGAATTGTGAGAGTTTCATTGGATTCGAGGGATGATTTTAGGCGTAAGTGAGGTCTTGGTTGAATTTTCAGAGGTTCCCAACTTGATTTAACCTTTTCAGGCGTAATGTTCTTTTTCTTGAGGCTCTCACGAGTTTTAGGTCAAGGATACCTCAAATTCATGTTTTGATGGTTGCATTGAATTTGAATGCCGAGTTTAATTGGATTGCATATGTGATTTGTGTGTACGGGGTTTTGAGTGAATCCCAAGGGTCCTTTTGGTGATTTTGAGTTGGTTGAATTTTGCTATTTTCTTCTATGCCCTGTTTTCATGAAGGGTCATCGCTTTCACAAACTTCGTGATAGAGAGTGTTGGCTCGCATCTGTAAAGGGGCAGGTAGTTTGACCAACATATTCGCGATGACCTGTCTATGATTGCGACCTTCGCGTTAGCGAGGAGGACTGGCCAGGTTTTCTAGGGTTCACTTTTGCGATATCAGAGACCTTTTTTGGCTTGGCATTTCGGGTATTTACCCCCATTTTGAATTTCAGAAAACCCCTGGGGGCAATTTTGAAGTGATTTCTTGTGCTAAATCATTAGGGTAAGCCTTTCACTACAAGAAAACTATGAATTACTAGGGAATTTAACCTGGGCATTCTTTCCTTAGGAATTTCCTACGAATTTACATGCAAAATTATAAAATTCCTAAGTTATGCAATATTTTACATGCGTAAATTTTTTTCAAGGAAAATCCGCAGGTAAATTTGGCGCAAAAATATTACTTGGAGAATTAGTTGGGGAAATTAATCTGCACATAATATTTTCGTAGTTAAATTCACAAGTAAATGAAAAATAAATTCCTTTATTATTTGGCAGAAAAATCCCCAAGTAAAACGACCTACGGATTTAGTTGGGGATATTTTAAAAAATTAAACTCTTTTAAGTTAGAGAATTACTTGGGAGTTTGTTTCTACGAATTTAGATATGGATTTATTTAATGAGACTTTACCCAAAAATTACATACATGGGAAATTACTCAAGGTCTTGTCATTGCGAATTAGTTGGATTGCTTTAATTGGAAATTATGGGAACATTTTTGTACCAATATATATATATATATTTTTTTTTGTTTTGAAACACTCTCTTAATTAATGTGGTTAAAACTGGTGAACAATTTTACCAATTATCATATACTATTAATTATTTTATGAAATTTACATATTTGAAAACTACATAAAAGGACTATAAATAATAATAATTAATTCAAATATATTTAAAAAATATATCAAGAAATTACTATCAAAGAAAAATATGTTTGGATCTCAAGTTTACACATGAGACAAAAGAAATACTTTATTTATGTATATTAAAAGAATGTAATTTGAACTCGATGAAATACTTTATTTACACATATTAGAAATACAAAATAAATAAATATTTTAACACATTGATTTATTGAAGGAAAATTGGAAAAAAAAATTAAAATGTAATTTTGTGAATCACTGATTCTATACCACATCGGTGGATGAGGATAAAATGTTCAGCCTTATAAGGCTTCCTCCTCACGTGATTAGTAATTAATTTCTCGGTATTCTAGGAATTAAATTAGGAACCTAAATAATAAGTACTTGTAATTAGTTTAGGGTTGACAAAATAGTTTGTGTGCACAATTATATTAATTAAATTTGGGAGAAAACAAATAGAAGAACTATTACATTAATTAAATTGGGGGATAAAGAAATTAAATATAGAGAAAACAAAAGACAATAAAATAATTAATCCCTTCTCATCTCACAAATATTGACCAAAAATTACTCGTGAATTTTCATAATTTTAGGTAAATTACATGCGAAATTAATATCCCTAGATAACATACTTGGGAATTTTAAAAATCTACAGGTAATAATTATCTACGAGCTTATTTCTTATGGATTTTGATTGGCAGGAAAATCTGCAACAAACTTTGATACCTGCAGATTTTGCTTCAAAATTCCCAAGAAAATCTCCATGTAATTTGAGTTTTTCTAGTAGTGTTTGTGACCCTAAAATTTCAATTCCCTTTTATCATTTATAAATTTTAAGATCAAAACTTGGTCTTTTGAGTGACAAATGACAGGGTTTTAGAAGAACTTGAATTCTAAAATAAAATGGTGATTGTGGACTACTTTTAATTCCTTTTTCAAAATAGTTTTCGCCAACAAGTTCATAATTCAATGGGTAACATTTTGAAGTAAAGATTATTTGATTTAGACCTCAATTTTGGAATTGGGGTTTTGAGTTGTTTTGACCCATTTTTTAAAAGAAAAAAGGGTCAAAAGTACTCTTCAACTTTGTTTTATTAGTTGATTATACATCTACCGTTAAAATAAAGTTATTCATATCCTCGCCGTCACTAATTTCACCATATATACTCCTCAATTACGAAAATCCCCAAATTAACACAAATTAACCTAAATTTTTTAAAAAGACCCATTCCTCTTTTTAAACCCAATGCCCCATAGTATAACTCATTCCGCGTTTACACATTATTTCAAATTTTCCATATAACTGATTCCCCTTTACACATTAGCTTCTACTAAATTATTCTTCATTTCCCTTACCCATTTAATGTGACTGATTGGATTAAGCAACACTGTGGTGGGGATATCCCTTTACTTAATCTTACTGAACAAGAGGCAACTGATGCATTCATTACTTTTCATCCAGGTACTGCTTGGCATCATCTTGATAATCTCTTTACTAGTTATTATTTAGAAGATTCTCAAGTTTCTGAGGTATCAAGGGATTATAGAAAGCTTTGTCTTGACTTTGCTATAGCTGGATTGTGTAAGAAAAAGGGTCATGGGGTTATCTATTTATTTTGTTTTATTGGGTTTTTGCTTTCTTGACTTTCTATGTTGTAATTTTTAGTGATAATTTATTGATTCATATGCTTTTTGGAGAATTGTTGGGGTTAACTTGGATGCAGATTTCTTACTTTGGTCATGATTCTGGTCATTTCTTGATAATGACAAATAAGGGGTTCAATAAAATGATACAGATTATGTCAGAGAAACGTCTTTCTGGGATTCACATTACTTGGTGGAAATGGACTCATAATGCTCATTATGTGGCTTATAATAGCTCGGATTATGATCCTGATCTTCAGCACTTGCCAGTTTTCACAGTATCTTCAAGTTTGTTTAACTCATTGAATTCTACCTTCTATGGAAGAGAGTTAACGTTTGATTCCCTGGAAAAAATCTTTGTGAGCTATCAACATTTTATGTTTTATCCAATCTTTTGTGTTTCCTGGGTGCATTTGTTTGTACAACTGTTGTTGTTGTTCTCTAGAAGGAAAGTGCCTAATAGACTTTTGAACATAGTGGGAAATGAAGAACAAACTTGAAGAAGTTAATGGGTAAAGGGGTAAAGGGGAATGGGTTATATGGAAAATTTGAAAGAATGGGTTATATGGGTTATACTATGGGGCATTGGGTTTAAAATGGGAAATGGGTCTTTTTTTTTATAAAATTTGGATTAGTTTGAGTCAATTTGGTGATATCCGTCAATTGAGGGTATAAATGGTGAAATAATTGACTGTGAAGGTATATGTAACTTTGTTTTAACTGTAGGGGTATAATAAACTAATAAATCAAAATTGAGGAGTATTTTTGACCCTCTTACCTTTTTAAAATGTTAATTGGGTGTTGTTATTTCTAGAAACTTATTGTGATAACTTGATTGAATAAGATTGTGTGACATTGTACATTGTTCAGAAAGGGAAGACTCGAGTCTTGGATTAACTTTTGATTGAATTGAGGCAAGGGCTCTTCTAAGCCCTATAAAACTTGTAGAATCTTGTATTTTCGTTCATTGTGTGTTGATTGATAATATGCCTTAATTGCATGGTCGGGGACTTGAATTACTTGATTTGTTATCTTTTTCTTATGGTGTAAAATTACTCATTTGCATTGATTGTTGTGCACCGTGATGAGACATGTGATGATTATGCTGACAGAAAATGGTTCTGACAAGTGATATTATATAAAACTGAAGGAAAATGGTTCCGTCTAGTGATATTGTACCGAAGGAAAATATTTTTGGAAAGTGATATTGTGCCAAAGGAAAATGGTTTACTTGATACTTGTTGGTTGTTGAACTGTGACTGTTAAATTGCAATTGTTAAGCCTTGTGATTTGTGTATTTTAAAATTGTTCGGTTTGACTGATTTCTGTGTAGGTTGTAGTTTGAGGAAGTTCGGTTGGATGAAATGAGTACTCATATTCTAGCTTAATTTTGCTTTTTATAGTAGGTTACTTGATGAGTACCGTGTTGTTTGGTACTCACTCCTTGCTTCTACACTGGTGTAGGTTCTACATATCCATGTGATTATTTTTCTTCTATTTTTTAGGCTTTCGAAAGTCATTTAGAGGCAGTTGCTTGTCATCCCAACAGACCCTCTTGTTCATTGTTTTGTGCTTTGTTCTATTCGAGATAAATATACAATGAGACTTGTACTTATCTTTCAATTTCGTATAGTGGCATGTACACGTCACAATAAGGTTTTGGGGTTGTAACACCTTAGACATCATTCAGTTTTTAGATTTGGGTCACCTTCAAACGACCATAACTTTTGGCACATAAAGAGTTAGGTGGCCTATGAGGTATCAAATCGAAGGTCTTTGAGTCCTCTTTCCAGCACTATCTATTTTGTCAAACTCCAAGCTTGGATGAAGGAGTTATGCCAATTTGAGTACAGCCTTGCTAATTTAGGAGTTTCAACCGTTTTAAGAAGGGGTATTTTGGTCTTTTCCTTACCCCCACTAAGCCTAAGCATTTGTCTCACCAAAATAGGGGTCTAAACTGATTGAGATCAGTTTTCATTCAGTCTTAAACGTATAGAAAGTTAGGGCAAGGTTCAAGAGGAGAAAAGAGAAGGTTTCAATAGTTCATCAAGAAATTTGGGAAAATCGCCAAGAACTAGTTCTTTCGAGGTAGGTAAGCTTTCATAGTATTTGGTTTGTTTACCCTCACACCAATCATGTAAATTTTACCTATGAATTCGTTCTTGAGTTGATTTGTTGAGTTCTTGAAAAGTTTCTTGAGCTTTAGTTAACAATGGAGGTCGTTGAATTCTTGAGGCGAGAGTTTTGCCAATGAGTGGAGTCAGATGATAGATTTTGTGTGGATTTCATTGAAAATGTTATGGGTTTATGAAATTTCGTGAAATTGGACCAGAGAATTGCATTGGGTGTGAATTGAATCGATTTTTGGAGAGGAAGAAAAGATCAGACAAAATTATGTGCCCAGGTCCGCATCGCGGAGGCGTTCTGAAATCTCAGTCTTCAGATAGTCAGTCCCCTCTAAGCATCGTGGAGAGGATACGAAGTCCTCTATCCCAAAATTTATTTTGCGGCCAAAAATTAAATCCTCCTATGCGTCGTGCCAATGCTTTTCAGTTTTTGTCATCGCTCTCTTCTTATTACTAACTATATGAGACTTTATTAATCATTGAGAGATCCTATATCCTATTCATAGCTCTTTAATTCACATTTCAAATTCAAGTAAAATTAAGAGGAAAGTTTCAAGAAAGTTCTTTTGAGTCATTTTGAGAAGTCTTTTGCAATTATTTATATTTTGATTTAAGACTTGGGTAAATGCCTATGAAAATGAGGAGAGTTAAGTTATATGTTTCAAATGAGTATAACGGGAACTAAGTATTCCCAAGTGTAATAGTTTTACATTTAAAACGAGAGAAACACTGATTTCTAAATGAGTTTATGAGGAGTCTTGAGCATCACCTCTTTTAAGCGGATCTTTTGAGTAATTATCTCAAATTGAGGAAGACTTATATTTTAAAAACATATGAGCACCGATATGGGGATGAGTTCAGACAACACAAAATCCTCATAAACCATATATGCCAACATGGGTATAGGGTCATACTTTTTAGATTATTCCTTATTGATTTTAAGCACAACTTAGTGGATCCACTTAGTTGAGGTGTTTTATACCCCGGCAAGGTATAGGGTAGTTTTGGTAGTGTGGGCGAGACGATATACGATCACGAAGGTCATAGTGATGGTTGTCGATTAGAGAATCTCCCAAATAAGAGTAAAGAGTTTATTTATTATATTTTAATATATATTGAGTTGATATCTACTGTTATAAAAGTTTTATACATTGCATTCTTTTTCCACTACTTTTATAATGAGTTGAGTTGAGTTAAGGTGAGTATGCCTTCCCGTTCTATCAATTCAACTATATTTACTTTTGTTTCATTTTCCCCCTTAAATGCTCCAGCATTCAAGGTACTGATGTCATTGGACCTACATCTTTTTATGATGCAAATACAGATGGTCAGGGTCATCAACTGATTCTTTGTTGATCCCATTGCAATCCAGATAACTTTGGTGAGCCTCCTTGCTGTCTGTAGGGCATCACATTATGGTTTTTTTCTTGTTAGGTTGTTGGGGGTCTTTTCCCGACATCCATCATATATTTAGAGGCTTCATAAATAGTAGTAGTTATCGAGTCTTTTTACTGTTTCCCTTGTTTATGTTTTAAAGTCTTGGAGTTGAATAGTTATGTTTATTAGAGTATTTCAGACAATTTGAGTTAAACTACTTTATTAATGAGATATCGTGAGTTAATAACTAAATATGAGTTCCTATGTTGCTAAGTAAGTCTTCCTCTGAGTATTGGGCCATGCCAAGGGTTTGCTTGGGGACCAACGGTGGTTCTTGAGTGCCGGTCATGTCCAGGGTGTAGGCTCGAGGCGTGACAAACTTGGTATCATAGAACAAAATTCAAGAGTCCTAGGGTGTCTATGAAGCCGTGTCTTTGGATTCCTTCTTATCGGTGTGAGGCACTTTATCTATAATTAGGAGGCTACAACATTTAAGAAACATTTCACTTCTTCTTACCATTTTTCGCGCGATAGAGTTCAACTCTATTAAAGTTTCTTCTAATTCGTACTTGCATGTATATTTTCATATCATTCCTCCAAAAAGAGTTTTTCGAGGACGTCCTACAAGGAGAAATCTTGATCCTTAAGATTAAGATGTACTCAATGTAGCAGAAGTGCAACCCCCTCAACGAGAAGTCACAAATGTTGATCAGTTCCAGGATGCTATAAGGATGTTGACTCAAGTTGTGGCCAATCAAGCCGGTCAACTTATCCCGCTAGAGTGCCGCCGCCATGGCGATATCAGCCCCACTCTAGCGGGCTGGAGACCCAATTTCCCTGACATTTTTCCTTTCTTAATTAACGACAGTTCGGGTCGTTACACTTTCTATATATGAAAATATATATAATTGTCTCCTTCCCTATATATAGAGCCCAAATCTGTCTTCTTTTACCATAGAATTATTTGTGAGTGATTTAAGATTTTAGATTAGAAAAAAAAGAAGAGAAAAAGATGAGTGGAACAAATGGTTGTCTTGTAAAGTGTTCTTCTTTCTCTGTTCTAGATCAATGAGTTTTCTTTTACAATTTTAATTCATTTTTCTTAAAAATTTTCATATAAGTTATAAGCTTATTGTCTTCATCTGTCCTCATCAGTCAATTTTTTTATATATGAAATTATCAATTTCAATTTACTTAATGTGGAGCACTCTATTATATTTTGAGCCCTCCAAATGTCATGGGGTGTAATATGTCAGAATGAGATATTTTTTCTTCAATGGCCTTTTTCAAGCGATCGTTTAAATTACGTCTTTGGTTAGCCAAGTGGACTAATTTTTCTCCAATGGCCTTTACTACGGTCCTATTACCCCCCCCCCCCCCCCAAACAAATATAAAATGGAATAAATACACTACAAATGCTGCTATGTCATAGAGAGTTTGCACCATCTCTAGAAGGCAAATGATGAGAGCACAAATTGGACCGATGTCATTTTTTGATTGATAACTTTATAATTAGTTAGTACACATATTTATTGATTTTAAAACTTATATATGTTTAATTATTTTTATTTGTTTCTTTGTTAAATAGTTATTTAATTTCTTTCTCACTTTACACTATTTTTAATTAATTTATTATCTTTTCACTTATAATTATTTTAAAAAGAATATGTGTATTACTTTAAAAAAATAATTTCAAAGTGTCCTTTAATTTTAAGGTTTTAATTTGTTTTTATGTTTTATGTAATTTTCTTCAACGAATGAACTTTTAATGTTAAACTTCAAATAATTTTCAAACTCAAATGGAGTAGAAAATCAAGAGGTTTCAATCTGCAGAAACCAAAAATACAACATTGGTTCTAGTTAGCGATCAAGTTTTTATAAATTTTAAATCATTTAGCATTAATATTCTTGGCGAAGTTTTATATTGTTCAAACCAAATGCACATTCAAATATATTTGGGAAGTTTTTATAATCTTTATATAAAAGGAGTAGAAAATCACAAGATTTTAGTCTCCATAAATCACACACAATCAAATATCACATGGTGTAGAAAACTACAAAAAAAATCAGTATCCAAACAGAATAAAAATATATTCTGAGATCATCACATAAAAAATATCTATCCTAACATTTATGAAATAAATCTCATAACTTATAAAGGTGAAAATGAAATAAACAAGGAAAATAAAGATAGAACTCAATTTTAACTCCCATTAAATCATATCTATCTGACAGTAATAATGATGTCATGCAAGTCACTTTTCTTGTTGTCAAACGTCACTTGGGTCTTTATCCATGATCGTATTTTTTTGAATTAAAATCATAGAAAGATGCTTACATTATTGGATGTAACACACACAAAAGCATTTCTCTACCCAATTTTACCACAACGGAGAATAAAACTATTAAGCCAATAACAAATTATTTAACTTAATCATCTTTAATTTGATCAACGTTATAGTTAGAAACAATAAGAAACTACTGTGTAGCATCAAGTGTAAGATTCCTTCATCATGTACTTACTTGGACATACTAGAATCATATAAATACCACAACAACGACGTTTACGATATGTCGCGCCCCAATCCAAAAATCTGTCCAAAACAAATTATAAGAACACAAACTCCTATTTCCATGATATATTTCCCTTAATCAAAAGAACCAAAAAAGATCCAAAAATATAATAATTCCTTTAAAATTGTAGTTCAACCTATATTACTAAGATACTTATAAAAATAACTTTGAAGAACATGGTAAGAAACAACAAAGTCTAAAGAATACTTTAAAAACTAGAAATTGAAAACTAGCAAAGAAAATAGAATCTAAATATATTAGAAATATTATAAAAAATATATTTTCTCACAGAAGAAAATCGAGGCCGTATAGTGTGTCCTTCAGGAAATTATTTCCCTCAAGTACCTGAGGTTAATGAAATATATCCTCCCATAATATAATGATCTTACTCACTAGTGTCAATGAACCACTCATCAGTACCTAAAACGATGGTGTCACTGAAGCACTCAACAACAGTAAATTATACTTATAATACTAGTATTAGTACTAGATTTATTTAATTTAATTGAAGAAGAAGAAGTCTAAAAATTCGTTGTCGATAAATAAGAGGAAACCTCTCTATTAATAGACAACAAAGAGTAGTGTGAACACGTTTTTATTATGCCTTATCGAAAAGGTCACTGTCACGACCCAAGCCTAGGGCCTAGACGTGACATGGCGAATGGGGAACCCGAAGGAACCCCAAACAAGCCTCTCAAAGTTGTCATCACACTTCATCGATTGCGGAAGTACATTCAACACTAAATAACGGGAATTAGGGACTAAGGGCAAACCATTTCAAAATAACATCATAGAGTAAGAGACAAGCTCATTTACAAAAAATACTTGTCCAACGCACACCTCTACATACATAGGACGGGGGCCATGACATACTACGGACTCCCCTCATAGTCAAAATACAATTGCAAGCTAAAGTCTCAAAACATAGGAGTAGGAAACATAACATAGCCCTCGAATCATTGAGGACTCACCAACAAACTCGGATAAGCACCGTACTAGCCATGTGGATGGAGAGAAGGATCAAGAGTAGCTCGGTCCCTACATGGTGACATCATGTAGGCAAAATATGCGTTAGTACTTTGGAATGTACTAAGTATGCGGGGTGCAATACAACAATAGACAAGGACACAATCGAAATGCAAGAAATAGTTCCATAGGCATAATGAATAACAATATGAGGATGCATGATCAA
Organism: Solanum commersonii; assembly: GCA_029007595.1. NCBI lineage: Eukaryota > Viridiplantae > Streptophyta > Magnoliopsida > Solanales > Solanaceae > Solanum > Solanum commersonii. The sequence goes on from JAJTWQ010000373.1 coordinate 78,940, forward strand.
AGTGAAGTCAAAACATGTTTAAGTTAATCCATACTAATAGTAGATATTATATGTGTGTGCATGATCCAACCAATCTATAACCCCAACTTAGGATGGGGGATGCCGTTCACATCCGGACACCCTGGTGGCAAGGTATAAACCCCTCACATGGTTGATGTTGGTCACACCCCAAGCATCCTAGGTGGCAAGGTATAAACCCCTCACATGGTTGATGTTGGTCACACCCCAAGCATCCTAGGTGGTGAGGTATAAACCCCTCACATGGTTGATGTTGGTCACACCCCAAGCATCCTAGGTGGTGAGGTATAAACCCCTCACATGGTTATCCGATTCTTTTCCCCCCGGACCGGGCATGGTCATGCAACACTTTATATAGAAAATTCACATTAGGCTCTAATGCAATCTCATGTATGGAATGAACATATACACAAGCTTAGTTTGTCATCAACACATCTCTGGAATGCCATACATCTCATAACTCAAGCCTTAAAGCATCAATTCATCAAATCTCCATAATTGAACATTTTGTCAAACACCTTGAAGGCATGTAATGGGATCAAAGAGCATGGAAAATAGGGTAGTAATTATGCAGCGAAACCAGTGAACAACCTACAACAACGCCTTTTAACACCCACAAGACCACATGAAAAATCTCCACATTCATTCCAAATTTAGATTCGAGTTCTAGAGTCACAACATGCTCAAAACAATCACTTTTTCATGTTTAAAATTCACTGTGCAGGAAATTTATACAAGGAACAAGCCTAATTTATGAATCTCAACTTAAACCATGAATTAGTGAGTAGAATAGAGTCTAGGCACTATGGGTGGAAGGACCCATGAGTTCAACACCACATACCTTGAGTTTTTATGAAGGTCTTGAGAGTGTCTTCAATGGAAGCTTGGAACTTGGAGCAAGAATCTCTTCAATCTTGAGGAAGGTTTTGGATTAGGGTTCTTGAGAGAAAGAGTGTCTAAGTATGGGAGAGGTATTTTGGGAAATGTTTTAGAGATGGGAATTGAATTAATGCTATATAGGAAATAAAATATGCCCATGTAAAAACGGGTCCAACACTTAGAAAAAAAACTGAGGCGGGTGAACAGTAATTTCGCCCTCTGGAAATTGCATTTCCTGCACGGACAGATTTTATGAAAATGGGCATAACTTCTTCGTCCAAACTCCGAATGAAGTGAAACAAAGTGCGTTGGGTAGATAACTCAAAGGGCTTTCCATGGATATGTTATGGGCCACCCAATTATTTGTGTTCTAGGAGATATGACCCTCCAAAGTAGACCCTCGAAAAAGGCTTCACTTGGAAATTTCGGATTTTGATACGGTTGCTCTAAAATTTGGGTTAGACCCATCCCCCACTCAATTTGACCCCCTAAACAAGAATATGAAGTCGGATTTTCGAAAAAAAAAACGAATTTTTAGATATAGCTAAAACAAGTTTCCGGTAACTTCCGAAGCACATTTTTAGGAACTTTTTGGGTCGTTTCAGTCACAACCCTTTGGGAAAAGTCAAAAGTCATAAACCTTCATAAAATTCACAACCTTACGATAAAGTCACAACTTTTCATAAAAGTCACAATTGTTCAGAAAATTCACAACTCTTCATAAAAGTCACAACTTTTCGTAAAAATCACAATTCTTCATTCACAACTCTACATAAAAGTCATAACTCTTCATTTTTTATGTACACCTTTTAAAACCCAACCGTTACAAAAATAGTTCCCTATATACATATATATATATATAGTCGTTTCCTTCCTTATATATAGACCCCAAATCTGTCTTCTTCTCCCATAGATTTATTTATGATTGATTTAAGATTTTAGATTAGAAAAAAAGGAGAAAACGATGAGTGGAACTGATGGTTGTCTTGTCAAGTGTTCTTCATTCCCTTGTTTAACTCCAGAAAATGACACAAGGGATACTTCCCCCACAATTGTTCTGGATCAGTGAGTTTTCCTTTATAATTTTAATTCATTATTCTTTGAATTTTTCATATAAGTTATAAGTTGATTGCCTTTATCTCTTCTCATGAGTAATTTTTTTATATATGAAATCATCAATTTTGATTTACTCAATGTTGAGCGCTCTACTATATTTTGTGCCCTCAAAATGTCATGGAGTCTAATGTGTCATAATGAGATAATTTTTTCTAATGGCCTTTTTCAAGCAATCGTTTAAATTATTTCTTTGGTTAGCCATGTGGAATAAATTTATCCATAAAAAAATATTCATTTACTGACTTTTAGAGAAAATTTTAACCATTAAGATAAAAGGGGGACAAAATTTATAGAATGACCTTAGAAATGATCAGACGGTGCAAACCATTGTGTCCTTATAGAATCCTTCCCTATTGAACTAGCTAGATTTTGAGATTGAATAAATCTCCCTAAAGATTAGTTCCATTTTGTTACAATTTGTTAAAATGCTCAATTCTTTGTTGGAATACTAATTTGGGATTTCATTTTTGTGTGTGTGGATAGTGGTGATCCAACAATGTATGAGTCATATTGGAGAAAAATGGGGCACAAGTGTGACATAACATTCAGTGGTGATGATTCATTGAGTTATTTTGCTAATGGTAAGAGCTTGTGTTGGTTCTTGGAGTCAAAACTAGAGGAACAAATTACGAGGCTACACAATGTAGTTGGAAATGCAATTGTGGATGATCATTATATTGTTGTTGGCACTGTATCAAGCCAGCTTGTGCAAGCTGCCCATTGGTGATGATTCATTGAGTTATTTTGCTAATGGTAAGAGCTTGTGTTGGTTCTTGGAGTCAAAACTAGAGGAACAAATTACGAGGCTACACAATGTAGTTGGAAATGCAATTGTGGATGATCATTATATTGTTGTTGGCACTGTATCAAGCCAGCTTGTGCAAGCTGCCCTTTATGCTCTTCTCCATCTGATCAACTTGAACCAATCAATGTAGTTTCAGCTACACCTTTTTATTTGGTACACGTTAATACGATATTTTTTTATTTGAATTGTAAAGGATATGCTATGCTCAATTAAATTAGCAGTCTAAAGTTATGGTTCTTGGTACATGTTAGATCTATTAAATATAACTTTCTTTTTTCCTTTGCTGGATTTTAAATTAGAAATTTCAGGAGTCACAATCAACATCAGTAATCACTAGGTCACACTCTTCAATACAAAACATGAATCATAGTTCTTGGAACACATTTTGTGACTAAATAAGTCAAATTTAAAAGTGACATTTTTCAATCAATTACTAATGTTTTTTGTCTTTTTGCAAGCATATCCTAATGTGACTGATTTTGTGAGGTCAGGACTACACAAATGGGCAGGAGATGCAAAAACTTTTGAGAAATATGGACCTTATATTGAGTTGATTACATCTCCAAATAATCCTGATGGGGTTATTAGAGAGCCTGTAGTTAATGGAGATCAAGGGAAATTAATCTTCGATTTAGCTTATTATTGGCCACAATATACTGCTATTACCTTACCTGCCAACCATGATGTTATGCTCTTTACTATTTCCAAATACACAGGCCATGCTGGTTCCAGAATTGGGTATATTTTTCAATCATTAATTTCAAGTGAAATCACAATCACAAAATTAGAACATATTTCAATTTATCACTTATTATAATTTTATTTGCATCTAATTGGGCACTTGTTAAGGACAAAGATGTGGCAAGGAAGATGACAAAGTTCATGGAGATTAGTACAATTGGTGTATCAAAAGAAGCTCAACTTAGAGTTGCTAAAATCCTTGAAGTGGTCTCTAATAGTTGTTTGGATTTCACATTGGAAAATTTCTTTGAATATAGTCAGTCTCTTATGACTGATAGATGGCAGAGGTTAAGACAAGTTGTTATGGACAATGACCTTTTTGTCATCCAAAATTACCCTCCTCAATATTGCCTCTTTACCAAAGACTTGTGTGAATCACACCCTAGTAATCACAAAAATATTACAACGTAACATTTTCATTTTAGTTTATTTAAAAAACTATGTAACCTCATTACTTGAAATTTCTTTACTTTTTAAACTATATTATCTTTATATATTTGAAAAACTTTTCTTTCTTTTGAATTTGAAATTCATATTGTTTTATTGAAACAACTTTTGCATGGCTAATTTGCAAAGGGGATGAAGAAGAGGATTGTGAGAAGCTTCTTAAAGAATACATGGTTCAAACAAGGAGTGGAAGAAGATTTGGAAGTGATTCAAGAAATGCTAGGATAAGTATGCTGAGTAGAGATGAAGACTTCAATATTTTTTTGAAGAGGCTTATGGTTATTCAAGAATCTACAAATCGAACATAAGAAATTTATGCATGAAATATTACATAGAGACATTATATGTGTTGAAGAGTAGAATAATTTTCCTTATTGATAGAACTTCATTGATTAATGCCAAAAAGTGAATTGTTCTATTGATTTTTATGATATTAGATGCGAAATGTCTATTCTTCAATTAATTGAAGTGTGTGTTAAAGTATGTTATATTTGAATTACTTTTAGAATTGTATTAATGTCTAATATGAAGTAACAATACATACTCAACATAATATATTGATAATTAAGTAATGTATCTAATTAAAGATTACATGTATTCAATCAGATATTGTAAGAATCAAAATTAAAATTAATTTATATATAGAAGAAAAGGAAAAACAAAAAGCATTGGTTTGAACAAATGAAAGAGAGATAGAAAGCCCACTCTTTCATAACAACATTACAAACATTGTTTTTATAGATATCTAAAGATATTTCTAGACAAATACCTTATAAATGATTTCACACACAATATGACCTTAATAACAAAAAAAAAAAAACTAAAGGCATGCATAGTCAGGTGTGTAACAACTTGAATAAGGTTAACACATATGACGATAGTTAATACTCATATCAATTGATAATCAAGTCACACAACACAATAAATCTAGCCCATGCAATGCAATAAGATGATGAAATGATGTGGTTGAATCAAGATCATCGCAGAACCTATTGTATACCACCTTGCCAAGCTTTAACTTCCCGAAAAAGACCCAAGGGGGACTCACAGTCCATATTACAATCTCAAAATCTCAGTATCTCATCAACTTGTCACCTATCTCATGGTTAATGATAAATGTAAGATGTCTCATTTTCTTGTTAAAATAGATATCTTTTCTCCACTTTCTCATATTTTCGTGAACAATGATATGTCAAATAAGGATGAATGCATCATTACACATACAACACAAATGCATAATTAATTCATCGAAGATTTTAAATCTCTAACTGACTCTAGGAATTAAATGGGCCAAAATCATCAAAAACACATCCGATTGCATCGAAGACCACACCTACCATTCCCACAACACAAACTAAGAATGATAACGCTAAGGGAAGGGCAAAATGGTCATTTCTTAATTAAAACATATGAAATAGGACACTACATGAGCTTATAACCATTTTGGATAGGCAGGTAAAAAAGATTAGTAGTATTAAAAGTTATTTTTCGTATATTTAGTAGTATCAGTGTCTCATTCTCGAAATATGGAAATTGGTCTAAGAGAGTTGTGGGTTTCATATTCAGAGTCTTTTTTGAGGATTGGGGCGAGGTTGAAAATTTGTGAGATTTTAATCTTTGGATTATGTTTGGTCAACATTCAAGGTTTGAATATTCGAATCAGAACTATGAGAGTTACATTGGACTTAAGGGATGATTTTAGGTCTACGTGAGGTCTTGGTTGGGTTTTCAGAGGTTCCGAGCTTCATTTAACCTTTTCAGGAGTTATGTTCTTTTCTTGAGACTCCCACGAGTTTTAGGTCAAGGATACCTCAGCTTCTTGTTTTGATGGTTCCATTGAGTTTAGAATGCCAAGTTTAATTGGATTTCATATGTGATTTGTATGTATGGGGTTTTGACTGAATCCCTAGGGTCCTTTTGGTGATTTTGATCTGGTTGAATATTGTTATTTTCTTCTATGCCCTGCTTTAACAAAGGGTCATCGCTTTCACAACCTTCGTGATAGAGAGAGTTGGCTCGCATCCGCGAAGGGGAAGGTAGTCTTACCAACACATTCGCAATGAACTGTTTGTGATCCCGACTTTCACGTTAGCGAGGACTGGTTCGCGAAAGCGAAGGCCAGGTTTTTTGGGGTTCACTTTTGCGAACAAGAGGTGGCTTTTGCGATATCACAGACCCTTTTGGGCTTGTTATTTCAGGGATTTACCCCCATTTTGAATTTCGGAGAACCCCAGAGGTGATTTTGAAGTGATTTCTTGTGCTAATTCATTAGGGTAAGCCTTTGTGAAAGAGAGATAGAAACCCCACTCTTTCATAACAACATTACAACCAATGCTTTTATACATATCTAAACATATTTCTAGGTTAATACCTTATAAATGATTTCACACACAATATGACCTTAATAACAAAAAGAAAAAAACAAAAGGCATGCTTAGTTAGGCTAAGGTGTAACAACTTGAATAAGGTTAACACACAAGGCTATAGTTAATACTCATATCAACAGATAATCAAGTCACACAACACAATAAATCTAGCCAATGCAATGCAATAAGATGATGAAATGATGTTGTTGAATCAAGGTCATCGCAGAACCTATAGATCACCTTGCCAAGCTTTAACTTCCCAAAAAAGACCCAAGGGGGACTCACAGTCCATACTACAATCTAAAAATCTCAATATCTCATCAACTTGTCACTGATTTCGTGGTCAATGATAAATGTAAGGTGTCTCATTTTCTTTTTAAAACAAATAGCTTTTCTCCACTTTCTCATATTTCCATGAACAATGATATGTCAAATGAGGATGAATGCATCATAACACATACAACACATGCATAATTGTCACGACCCAAGCCTAGGGCCTAGACGTGACCGGCGAATGGGGAACCCGAAGGAACCCCAAACAAGCCTCATAGCGTATCTTACACATCATTGGTCGCGGAAGCAATTAAAATGACCATAAGCGATACGCATAATCAAGGGGGAAATCGGGACTAAGGGAGCAAGAAGAAAAAAAAAGAAGAAATGATACATAAATATCATAGGTGAATCAAGCTCAAACATAATACACATCTTGTCCAACACCACCTCTAAACATAGGTACTTTAGCGGGGGCCAAGACAAACAACTGGGCTCACCCTCATAGTCAAAACATAACTAAAAGGAAAAGTCTTATACATAGCAAAAGATCATAAGCAACGTCCCCGGAATGGAGGACTCACCAATAACCTTGATAGGAAATCGTATTAGCCACGTGGAGGAGGATGGTCAGACGGTGCTCCGGTCCCTACATGGTGACATCATGTAGGCATAGAGTATGCGTTAGTACGTTTGAATGTACTAAGTATATGGGATGCAATGCAATGCAACAATGGATGGACATTATAGGCAAAATGCATAATCGTACCCGATAGATAACATATTAATGAGATGATATGTATAATGATGCTTATATAAAAATCATATTTAGTAGGGCATAGTATATGTGTAGTGAGTGACCATCAATATAGTATTTCCAAGGCCTACCACCCCTTGGAGAGGCGAAAGAGGTACAAACCCCTCAATGTGGTTACCCGGGCCTACCACCCCCGAGCTAGGGACTAAGGTACAAACCCCTCGATATGGTTATAAGGGCCTACTACCCCCGTACTAGGCAACCAAGGTACAAACCCTCGATATGGTTATACGGGCCTACTACCCCGTACTAGGCAACCAAGGTACCAACCCCTTGATACGGTTACCCGGGCCTACAACCGCGAGCTAGGCTTGGTCGACTCACACACTATATAGAGAAAATCATATACATGTATCCATTTCATCATCATTTCAATACTTATATAATCATCCGACTCATAGGACATACATTGGACCTTCCATTTCATAAGAATTCTATAAATGACATTTTATCAAACATATGGTGGGCTACTTGTTCATGTAAATAAAATCATGTGTTTCAAGAGTACTAAGTCCAACCAATTTTCAAAATCTATATAAAACAGCCCACCAACAACATACATATATATATACATATATAACAACCTTCATAATTTGATCATGGAGGCATGAAAACCATAAACATCATATAATCATTCCATTTCATGATAATATACAAAAATAGACCATAATAGGATGTGTAGTAATAATTCCATAATTCAAGAGTTCATAAATGATCATAAGGACCCATAAACTTGAAGTAAAATAGAGGATAAATGGTTGGACTTGTGGAAAGGAAGGTTTCCACAATCAACCCACATACCTCAACTTTGGAGAATTCTTGATGAAGATTGGAATGGAGAATTGCTTGAGATTGAATCCGAATTAAAGCTTGGGATCCTTGAATTTTGGTTGATGATCTTGGTGGAATTTTGGAGAGGGTTTAGAGAGAGTTTTTGGATGTTTGAGAAATGTTTTAGAGACTTGGAATGACTAATGATATATAGGGAATATCATATGCCCTTTGGAAAAAAAATTGTCCAACACTTAGAAAAATTAATGGGGCGGGTGAACAGTGTTTCGGCTTACTGGAAATGGCACTTTTCTGCCGGCGAGGGTTTACGAAAATGATTATAACTCCTTCATAATAACTCGGAATGAGGCGAAACAAATTGCGTTGGAAAGCTAACTCACAAAGCTTTAATTTTGATAGTTTGAGCTCCTTCTAGTTCTTTGTGTGCTGAGAGATATGCCCCTTTAAAGTTGACCCTCAAAATCGCATTTTTTGCGATTTTCGAATTTTGATACGGTTGTTCTAAAATTCGGGTTAGACCCATTTCCCACTCAATTTGACCCCCTGAATAAGAATATGAAGTCGAATTTTCGAAATGATGCACGGATTTTGAGATATATGGAAATTACAATTTTAGGTGTTTCCGAAGCACATTTTCGGGCATTTTTGGGGTCGTTTCAATATCTGCCCCTTGGGAACATTCGTCCTCGAATGTCAAAGAAACATACATGAGAAACACCAACATGGCAAATTCAGCCCACAAAGGGATGCAACAATGCACTTACACCTCATTTCAAAAACTTCAACATAGTTGTAAAACCACAATGATCTAGTTAACTTAAACATGAATGCATGCAATGACATGGGGGTTGAACTTAAGACCCGAGATTTTATAAAGGGCTTAGATCAATACCTTAAGCTTGAGTGGAGTGGAAAAGATAAGGATATCGCCTTTGCATGTCCGCTTCGGCCTCCCAAGTAGCACTTTCAACTTGTTGATTTCTCCAAAGGACTTTAACGGAAGCCACATCTTTGTTTCTCAACCTCTTCACTTGTCTATCTAAAATCTGGACCGGAACCTCTTCATAGGTCAAATTATCTTCAACAACACCCATAACATCAAGAGGCACGATGGCATTCGGATCACCCACACACTTCCTCAACATAGACACATGAAATACCGGATGAACCAAATTCATTTGGCTAGGCAATTCCAACTCATAAGCTACCTTGCCAATTCTCCTCATCACCTTATAAGGACCCACGTATCTTGGGCTCAACTTGCCCTTCTTACCAAAACGAACCACACCCTTCATGGGTGACACCTTCAAATAGACCCAATCACCAACTTGGAATTCAAGAGCCCTTCTCCTCACATCGGCATAGGACACTTTGGGCCGTCTTCAACCTTTCTCTAATCATCCTAACCTTCTCAAGAGCCTCCATAACTAGATCTGGTCCTAACAAGGCCACCTCACCAACCTCAAACCATCCAACCGGTGATCTACAACGCCTCCCATAGAGAGCCTCAAAAGGAGCCATACCGATGCTAGAATGATAACTATTGTTATAGGCAAACTCAATCAATGGAAGATGATCATCCCAACTACCCTTAAGCTCCAATACACAAGCCCTAAGCATATCCTCAAGTGTTTGGATAGTCCTTTCGGCTTGTCCATCCGTTTGCGGGTGAAAGGCCGTAGTAAGCTTAACTCTCGTACCTAGACCCATTTCCCACTCAATTTGACCCCCTGAATAAGAATATGAAGTCGAATTTTCGAAATGATGCACGGATTTTGAGATATATGGAAATTACAATTTTAGGTGTTTCCGAAGCACATTTTCGGGCATTTTTGGGGTCGTTTCAATAATCAATTCATCAAAGATTTTTAATCTCTAACCGACGCTTGGAATTAAAATTGTTGACCAAAGTCAACTATACTAATAATTTTCAACTCAAAAGGGCAAAAGTCACCAAAAACACATTCGATTGCATCGGAGACCACACCTACCATTCCCACAATACAAACTAAGCATGATAACGCTATGGGGAAGGGAAAAATGTTCATTTCCTAATTAAAACATAATAAATAGGACACTACATGAGCCTATAGCCATTTTGGATAGGCAGGTTAAAAAGATTAGGGAAAAAATATTGTTTAAATGAAGGTGTAGTGGAAGCAATGTTTAGTTGGTGAGGCGACCTAGTAGATAAAGTCTAATATGCATGCTACATATCCTAAATTTATTTAGGCTCCAAGTACTTTCTTTTTCTTTATGATCGAGGATGAGCATGATTTTTAGTGGTGGATAATGCAATAACCCAGTTGGTCATTTTTAGAAATTTTTGTAAAATTATATTTTTGTCCCTCCCGATATCAACCCCGAGTCTTTTTTGAATGAGTTTTGAAAGTTGGTGTCAAACTTTGTGTGTAAGTTGTGAAACTTATCCCTCTAGGGCGCCGCCGCCCTGGCAGCATTAGCCCCACTCTAGCGGGCTTAAGATCCAATTTTCCTGACATTTTTTCTATCCTAATTAATGATGGTTCGGGTCGTTACACTTTCTACATATGAAAGTATATATACTTGTCTCCTTCCCTACATATAGACCCCAAATTTGTATTCTTTTCCCATAGGATTATTTGTGAGTGATTCAAGATTTTAGATTAGAAAAAAGAGAAAAAAATGAGTGGAACAATGGTTGTCTTGTAGAGTGTTCTTTATTCCATGTTCTGGATCAATGAGTTTACTTTTACAATTTTAATTCATTTTTCTTAGAATTTTTTCATATAAGTTATAAGCTTATTGTCTTCACCGGTCCTCATGAGTTAATTTTTTTATATATGAAATCAACAATTTCGATTTACTTAATGTTGAGCACTCTATTATATTTTGTGCCCTCCAAATGTCATGAGGTGTAATATGTTATAATGAGATAATTTTTCTCCAATGGCCTTTTTCAAGCGATCGTTTAAAATATGTCTTTGGTTAGCCAAGTGGACTTATTTTTCTCCAATGGCCTTTACTAGGGTCCTATTACCCCCCCCCCCCCCCCCCCTCCTGAACAAATTGAAAATGGAATAAATACACTATAAATGCTGCCATGTCATAGAGAGTTTGCACCATCTCTCGAAGGCAAATGATGAGAGCACAAGTTTGACACATGTCATTTTTCGATTGGTAACTTTATAATTAGTTAGTACACATATTTATTGATTTTAAAAATTATATATGTTTAATTATTTTTATTTGTTTCTTTGATAAATATTTTTTTTTCTCACTTTACACTATTTTTAGTCAATTAATTATCTTTTCACTTTTAATTATTTTAAAAACAATATGTGTATTATTTTTTAAAAATAATTTTAAAGTGTCCTTTAATTTTAAGGTTTTAATAATTTTTTTTATGTTTTATGTCATTTTCTTCACCGAATGAACTTTTAATGTTAAGCTTCAAATAATTTTCAAATTCAAATGGAGTAGAAAATCAAGAGGTTTTAATCTCCAGAAACTAAAAATACAACATTGGTTCTAGTTAACGTGAAGCTTTTATAATTTTTAAATCATTTAGCCTTAATATCCCTGGAGAAATTTTATATTCTTCAAACCAAATGCACATTCAAATATATTTGGTGAAGTTTTTATAATCTTCAAATAAAAGGAGTAGAAAATAACAAGATTTTAGTCTCCATAAACCACACACAATCAAATATCACAATGGTGTGGAAAACAAAAAAAAATAAATTAGTCTCCAAACAAAATAAAAATATATTATGAGATCATCACATAAAGAACATCTATCCTAACATTTATGAAATAAGTCTTATAACTTAGAAAGGTGAAAATGAAATAAACAAGGAAAGTAACGATAGAACTCAATTTTTACTCCCATTGAATCATATCTATCTGACAGTAATAATGATGTCATGCAAGTGAATTTTCTTGTTATTTAACGTCACTTGGGTCTTTATCCATGATCAATTTATTTGGATAAAATCATAGAAAGATGCTTACATTATTGAATGTAACACACACAAAAGCATTTCTCTACCCAATTTTACCACAATGGAGAATAAAACAATTGAGCCAATAACAAATTATTTAACTTAATCATCTTTAATTTGATCAAGGTTATAGTCAGAAACCATACTAAACTATTGTGTAGCATCAAGTGTAAGATTCCTTCATCATGTAATTACTTGTACATACTAGCATCATATAAATACCACAACAACGGCATTTACGATATGTCGTGCCCCAATCCAAAAATCTGTCCAAAAAAATTTATAGGAACACAAGCTCCTATTTCCATGATATATTTCCCTCAATCAAAAGAACAAAAAAAGATCCAAAAATATAATAATTTCCTTAAAATTGTAGTTCAACCTATATTACTAAGATACTTATAACAATAACTTTGAAGAACATGGTAACAAACAACAAAGTCTAAAGAATACTTTAAAAACTAGAAACTTAAAACTAGCAAAGAAAATAGAATCTAAAATATATTAGAAATATTATAAAAAATGTATTTTCTCACAGAAGAAAATTGAGCCCGCATAGTGTGTCCTTCAAGAAATTATTTCCCTCAAGTACTTGATGTTATTGAAATATATCCTCCCAAAATATACCCATCTTACTCAGTAGTGTCAATGAACCACTCATCGGTACCTAAAAATATGGTGTCAATGAACCACATAACAATAGTAAAGTATACATATAAAACTAGTAGTACTAGATTTAATAGAAGAAGAATAAGTCCAAAAATTCGTTGTCGAAAAATAAGAGGAAACCTCTCTATTAATAGAGAACAAAGAGTAGTGTGAACAAGTTTTTATTGTGCCTTATCGAAAAGGTCACAACCCTTTGGGAAAAGTCAAAAGTCATAACCCTTCGTAAAAGTCACAACGTTACGAAAAAGTCATAACTTTTCATAAAAGTCACAATTGTTCAGAAATGTCACAACTCTTCATAAAAGTTACAACTTTTCGTAAAAATCACAATTCTTCTTTAAAGTCACAACTCTTCATAAAACTCATAAGTCTTTCTTTTTTATGTACACCTTTTAAAACACAACCGTCACAAAAATAGTTCCTTTCTATAAATGAATATATATATATATACTTGTTTCCTTCCCTATATATAGACCCCAAATCTGTCTTCTTCTCCCATAAATTTATTTGTGACTGATTTAAGATTTGAGATATTGGATAAGAAAAAAAAAAGAGAAAATAATGAGTGGAACTGATGGTTGTCTTGTCAAGTGTTCTTCATTCCCTTGCGCAACTCCAGAAAATGACACAAGGGACACTTCCCCCACTATTGTTCCTGATCAGTGAGTTTTCTTTTACAATTTCAATCAATTTTTCTTAGAATTTTTCATATAAGTTATAAGTTTATTGCCTTTATCTGTCCTTATGAGTAAATATTTTATATATGAAATCATCAATTTTGATTTACTCAATGTTGAGCGCTCTATTGTATTTTGTACCCTCAAAATGTCATGGAGTGTAATGTGTCAGAATGAGATAATTTTTCTCTAATGGCCTTTTTCATGTGATCGTTTAAATAATGTTTTTGGTTAGCCATGTGGAATAAATTTATTTATAAAAAAATATTCATCTACCTGCTTTTAGAGAAGAATTTAACCATTGAGATAAAAGGGGGGCAAAATTTATAGAGTGACCTTAGAAATGATCAAACGGTGCAAATCGTTGTGTCCTTAAAAAATCCTTCCCTAATGAACTAGCTAGCTTTTGAGACTAATTAAATCTCTCTCAAGATTAGTTCCATTTTGTTACAATTTGTTGAAATGCTCAATTCTTTGTTGGAATACTAATTTGGGATTTCATTTTTATGTGTGTAGTGGTGATCCAACAATGTATGAGTCATATTGGAGAAATATGGGGCACAAGTGTGACATAACATTCAGTGGTGATGATTCATTGAGTTATTTTGCTAATGATAAGAGCTTGTGTTGGTTCTTGGAGTCAAAACTAGAGGAACAAATTAAGAAGTTGCACAATGTAGTTGGAAATGCAACTGTGGATGATCATTATATTCTTGTTGGCATTGGATCAGGCCAGCTTGTGCAGGCTACCCTTTATGCTCTTTCTCCATCTGATCAACTTGAACCAATCAGTGTAGTTTCAGCTACACCTTTTTATTCGGTACATGTTTATACGATATATTTTTATTTAAATTATAAAGGATAAGCTATGCTCAATTAAATTAGAAGTCTGAAGGTATGGTTCTTGGTACATGTTAGATTCATTAAATATAGGATTTTTTTTTCTTTGTTGGATTTTAAATTCAAAATTTTAGGATTCACAATCAACTTCAGTAATCACTAGGTCTCACCCTTAAATACAAAACATGAATCATAGTTCTTGGAACACATCATGTGGCTTAATAAGTCAAATTTAAAAGTGACATTTTTCGATCAATTATTAATATATTTTGCCTTTTTGCAGGTATATCCTGATGTGACTAATTTTCTGAGGTCAGGACTACACAAATGTGCAGGAAATGCAAAAACTTTTGAGAAATATGGACCTTATATTGAGTTGATTACATCTCCAAGCAATCCTAATGGGATTATTAGAGAGCCTGTAGTTAGTGGAGATCAAGGGAAATTAATCCACGATTTAGCTTAATATTGGCCATAGTATATTGCAATTACCTTATCTGCCAACCATGATGCTATGCTCTTTACTATTTCCAAATGCACTGGCCATGCTGGTTCCAGAATTGGGTAAGTTTTTCAAACATTAATTTCAAGTGAAATCACAATCACAAAATTAGAACATATTTCAATTTACCATTTAGTTTAATTTTATTTACATGTAATTCGGCACTTGTAAAGGACATAGAGGTGGCAAGGAAGATGACAAAGTTCATGTAGATTAGTACAATTGGTGTATCAAAGAAGCTCAACTTAGAGCTGCTAAAATTCTTGAAGTGGTCTCTAAAAGCTATTTGAATTTCACATTGGAATTTTTTTTTGAATATAGTTAGTCTCTTATGATTGACAGATGGCAGAGGTTAAGATAAGTTGTTATGGACAATGACCTTTTTGTCATCCAAAATTACCCTCATCTGTATTGCTTCTTTACCAAAGACTTGTGTGAATCATAGCTTGGTAATCACCAAACTATTACAACGTAAGTTTTTCATTTTAGTTTATTTAAAAAATAATGTAACCTCATATACTTGAAATTTCTTTACTTTTTAAACTATATTATCAATATATATTACAAAAAGTTTTCTTTCTTTCGAATTTGAAATTCTTATTGTTTTTTTGAAACAACTTTTGCATGGCTAATTTGCAAAGGGGATGAAGAAGAGGATTGTGAGAAGCTTCTTAAAGAACACAAGATTCAAACAAGGAGTGGAAGAAGATTTGGAAGTGATTCAAGAAATGTTAGGATAAGTATGATGAGTAGAGATGAAGACTTCAATATTTTTCTGAAGAGGCTTATGGTTATTCAAGGATCTACAAATCGAACATAAGACATTTATGCATGAAATATTAGTTAGATACATTATATCTGTTGAAGAGTAGAATAATTTTCCTTATTGATAGAACTTCATTGATTAATGCCAAAAAGTGAATTGTTCTTTTGATTTTTGTGATATTAGATGCGAAATGTCTATTCTTCAATTAACTGAAGTGTGTGTTAAAGTATGTTATATTTGAATTACTTTTAGAATTGTATTACTGTCAAATATGAAGTAACAATACATACTCAACATAATATATTGATAATTAAGTAATGTATCTAATTAAAGATTACATGCATTTAATTAGATATCGTAGGAATCAAAATTAAAATTAATTTATATATAGAAGAAAAGGAAAAAAAACCCCATTGGTGTGGACAAATGAAAGAGAGATAGAAACTTCACTCTTTCATAACAACATTACGAACATTGCTTTTATAGATATCTAAACATATTTCTAGACTAATACCTTATAAATGACTTCACATACAATATGACCTTAATAACAAAAAAAAAACACTAAAGGCATGCATAATCAGGCTAAGCTGTAACAACTTGAATAAGGTTAACACATAAGGCTATAGTTAATACTCATATCAACATATAATCAAGTTACACAATACAATAAATCTAGCCAATGAAGTTCAATAAGATGATAAAAAGATGTGGTTGAATCAAGGTCATCGCAGAACCTATTGTATACCACCTTGCCAAGCTTTAACTTCCAGAAAAGACCCAAAGGGGACTCACAGTCCATATTACAATCTCAAAAGCTCATCAACTTATCACCTATCTTGTGGTCAATGATAAATGTAAGGTGTCTCATTTTCTTTTTAAAATAAAAAACTTTTCTCCACTTTCTCATATTTTCATGAACAATGATATATGTCAAATGAGAATGAATGTATCATAACACATAAAACACAAATGCATAATCAATTCATCGAAGATTTTGAATCTTTAACCGATGCTCAAAATTAAAAATGTTGTCCAAGGTCAACTATACTAATAATTCTTAACTCAAAAGGGAAAAAATCACCAAAAACACATCTGATCACATCGGAGACCACACCTACCATTCCCACAACACAAACTAAGCATGATAACGCTATGGGGAAGGGAAAAATGGTCATTTCCTAATTAAAAGATAAGAAATAGGACACTACATGAGCCTATAGCCATTTTAGATAGGCAGGTAAAAAAGATTAGGAAAAGAATGTTGTTTAAGTGAAGGTGTAGTAGAAGTAATGTTTAGTTGGTAAGGTGACCTGGTAGACAAAGTCTGATATGCATGCTACATATTCTAAATTTATTTAAGCTCCAAGTACTTTCCTTTGCTTTATGATCGAGGATGAGCATGGATTTTAGTGGTGGATAATGTAATAACCTGGTTGGTCATTTTTAGAAATTTTTGCAAAATTATAATTTTATCCCTCCTGATATCAGCCCAGAGTCTTTTTTGAATGAATTTTGAAAGTTGGTTTCGAACTTTGTGTGTAAGTTGTGAATATTTTAAGTTCTTGGGGTTTTAAAGGGTAAAGTGATTAAAAGTGATTTTTAGTATATTTTGTAGTTACGAGTGTCTCAATCTCGGAATATGGAAATTGGTCTAAGAGAGTTGTAGGTTTCATATTCAGAGTCTTTTTTTGATGATTGGGGGTTGAAAATTTGTGAAATTTTAACCTTTGGATCGACTCTGGTCAACATTCAGGGTTCGGATATTCGGATCAGAACTGTGAGAGTTCCATTGGATTCGATTGATGATTTTAGGCCAAAGTGAGGTCTTGGTTGAATTTTCAGAGGTTCCAAGCTTGATTTAACCTTTTTCGGTGTTATGTTCTTTTTCTTGAGACTCCTACGAGTTTTAGGTCAAGGATATCTCATATTCACGTTTTGATGGTTCTATTGAGTTTGGAATGCCGAGTTTAATTGCATTGCATATGTGATTTGTATGTACGGGGTTTTGAGTGAATCCCAACGGTCTTTTTGGTGATTTTGAGCTAGTTGAATTTTGCTATTTTCTTCTGTGCCCCACTTTCACGAAGGGTCATCGCTTTCACAACCTTCGTGATAGAGAGAGTTGGCTCTCATCTATGAAGGGGCAGGTAGTCTTACCAACACATTCGCAATGAACTATTTGTAATCGCGACCTTCTCGTTAGCGAGGACTGGTTCGCGAAAGAGAATGCAAGGTTTTCCGAAGCTCACTTTTGCGAACCAGAGGTGGCTTTTGCGATATCAAAGACCCTTTTGGGCTTGTCATTTTGGGGATTTACGCCCATTTTGAATTTCGGAGAACCCTTGGAGATGATTTGAAGTGATTTCTTGTGCTAAATTATTAAGGTAAGCCTTTGTGACCCTCAAACTTCAATTCCCTTTTATCATTTTTAAATCTTAAGATCAAAACTTGGTCTTTTGATTGACAAATGACTAGGTTTTAGAAGAACTTGAGTTCTAAAATAAAATGGTGATTGTTAACTGCTTTTAATTCCTTTTTTGAAATAGTTTTCACTAATGAGTTCCAAATTCATTGGGTAACATTTTGAAGTAAAGATTATTTGATTCAAACCTCAATTTTGGAATTGGGGTTTTGAGTTGTTTTGACCCATTTTTTAAAAAGGAAAGGGGTAAAAAATACCCTTCAACTTTGTTTTATTAGTTGACTATACCTCTACCATTAAAGTAAATTTAGTCATACCCTCGCCGTCACTAATTTAACCATTTATACCCCTCAATTGAACTCAAATTAACCTGAATTTTTTTAAAAAAAGACTCATTCCTCATGTTAAACCCAATGCCCCATAGTATACACCGTATAACTCATTCCCCTTTTACCCATTATTTCAAATTTTCCATATTACTCATTCCCCTTTTCCCATTAACTTCTACTAAGTTGTTCTTCATTTCCCTTACCCATTTAATGTGACTAATTGGATTAAGCAACACCCTAGTGGGGATATCCCTTTACTTATTCTTAAGGGACAAGAGGCAACTGATGCATTCATTGCTTTTCATCCAGGTACCTCTTGGAAACATCTTGATAACCTCTTTACTGGTTACTATTTAGAAGATTTTCAGGTTTCTGATGTATCAAGGGATTAATGAAAGGTTTGTGTTGACTTTGCTGAAGTTTGATTGTTTAAGAAAAAGGGTCATGGGGTTATGTATTTATTCTGTTTTATTGGGTTTTTGTTTTTCTTGACTTTCTATGTTGTAATTTTATTCATAATATCTTGATTCATATGCTTTTTGGAGCATTGTTGGGGTTAACTTGGATGCAGATTTCTTCCTTGGGTCGTGATTCTGGTCATTACTTGATTATGACAAATAAGGGGTTCAATAAAATGATACAAATTATGTCAGAGAAACGTCTTTCTGGGATTCACATTACTTGGTGGAAAGGACTCATAATGCTCATTATATGGCTTGTAATAGCCTGGATTATGATCCTGATCTTCAACATTACTCATAATACATTACATTCTTTTTCCATTGCTTTTATAATGATTTGAGTTGAGTTAAGGTGAGTATGTCTTCCCTTTCTATCAATTAAACTATATTTACTTTTGTTTCAATTTTCCCCTTAAATGCTCCAACATACAATGTAGTGATGTTATTTGACATGCATCTTTTCATGATGCAAATACAGGTGGTCAGGGTCATCAACAGACGTTTTGTTGATCCCGTTGCATTCCAGATAGCTTTAGTGAACCTCCTTTCTTTCTAGAGGGCATCACATTATGGTTTTTTTCTTGTTAGGTTGTCGGGGGTCTTTTCCGAACATTCGTCGTATTATTTAGAGCCTTAACAAACAAAAGTAGTTATAGAGTCTTTTTCCCATTTTACTTGTTGATGTTTTAAAGTCTTGTAGTTGAATAGTTATGTTTATTTGAGTATTTTGGACAATTTGAGTTAAACTACTTTATTAATGAGATCTCATGTGTTAATAAATAAATTTGAGTTCCTATGTTTCTGAGTAAGTCTTCCATTGAGTATTGAGCCACGCCAAGGGTTTGCTTGGGGGACCAACAATGGTTCTAGAGAGCTGGTCACGTCTAGGGTGTAGGCTCAAGGTGTGACAACTTGGTATCAGAGCATAGAGTTCAATAGTCCTTAGGTTTCTATGAAGCCATGTCTTTGGATTCCTTGTTATCGGTGTGAAGCGCTTCATCTATAATTAAGAGGCTACAACATTTAAGAAAAATTTCACTTCTTATCATTTTTCGTGCGATAGAGTTCAACTCTATAAAAGTTTCTTCTAATCCATGCTTGTGGGTATATTTTCATTATATGCCTCCAAAAGGAGCTGTTCGAGGATGTCCTACAAAGAGAAATGTTGATCCTTAAGAACAAGATGTACCCAATGCACCAGAAGTGCAACCCCCTTAAGGTTAAGTCACAAATGTTGAGTTCCATGATGCTATAAAGATGTTGACTCAAGTTGTGGCCAATCAAGCTAGTCAACAAAGAGTGGTTTTTCAGGATGTGGTTGATACATCTAGGATCTATGAGTTCTTGAGAATGAATCCTCTATAATTCACAAG
Organism: Solanum commersonii; assembly: GCA_029007595.1. Lineage (NCBI taxonomy): Eukaryota > Viridiplantae > Streptophyta > Magnoliopsida > Solanales > Solanaceae > Solanum > Solanum commersonii. The sequence continues at coordinate 99,219 of JAJTWQ010000373.1, forward strand.
GTCAAATGCCACTGAGGATTCAGAGAACTTTGTGGATTTTGAAGTGATGTGGATTATTGATGTTGAGCGTGTAGAGTTAGCTGCATACCAACGCAAGGGTGTTTCTATGATTTGGTATGATCAGTGGAAAAAGAGCAGGGCTGAAGGAGCACCATTTTTTAGTTGGGCGGTGTTTGAAAGTGCCTTCTTGGGGAGCTTCTTTCCCCGTTAACTAAGGTAAGCGAAGTTAAGAAAATTGCTGAATCCTAAACATGAATCCATGAGTGCGAATGAGTAAAGCCTCAAGTTAACTCAGTTGTCCCGTTATGCTCCAGATATGGTGGCTGATATGAGAAGCATGATGAGTCTATTTATGTGTGGACTATCCCTCTTGTCAAGAAAAGAGGGTAAGGGTGTTATGCTGATAGGGGAAATGGACATAGAAAGGCTTATGAGCCATGTGCAATATGTTGAGGAAGATAAGCTGAAAGATAGGGAAGAGTTCTCTAACAAGAAGGCTAAGACAGCAACTAATGAGTGCGGACAGTAGATGATCGAGAATGTGAATTTTTCATCGTCCCAACAAAGGCAACTGGGCCTGTACCATTATCTGCTAGTGCACCTTCACCAAAGAACAGAGGTGAGTTCAAAAATAAGAATTCACAAAACTTCAGGGCTTGATCTACTTAATCTTAGGGTAGTGTGGCACAAGGGGCCAACTTGACTCCTACATGTGCTAAGCGTGGTAGAAACCACTCAAGAGAGTGTCATGATGGCTCTAATGTCTATTTCAAGTGTGGTCAGAAATGTCACTTCATGAGAGAGTTCCCTAATAATAGTCAGGGTAATGGTAATGGGGGAAATTTACTACAATCTTCTTCAACGGCTCCGGCAGATAGAGCTTCACCTAGAGGAGCTACTTCAGGGATCGGCGGAGAAGTAAACCGTGTGTATGCTATCAGCAGACGACAAGAGAAGGAGAATTCACCAAATGTTGTCACTAGTATGATCAAAATCTTTACTTTTGATGTGTATGCATTAGTTGATCTAGGTGCGAGTCTAAATTTTGTGACTCTGTATATATTGCTATGAGGTTTGGTATTCTTCCCAAATAACTTCTTGAGCCCTTCAGTATTTCTACACCTGTTGGTGAGTCTATTCTAAATAAGAGAGTTTATCATGATTGTGTTATCTCTGTAAATCACAAAGACACAATGGCTGACTTAGTTGAGCTAGACATGGTGGAATTTAATGTTATTCTAGGTATGGACTGCCTTCATGCTTGTTATGCCTCAGTTGATTGTAGAACTCGAGTAGTCAAGTTTTTGTTTCCTAATGAGCGTGTTATAGAGTGGAGGGGTAGTTCAACAGTGCCTAAAGGTCATTTCATTTTGTACCATATGACTAGAAAGCTAGTCTCTAAGGTGGGTATCTATCACTTAGTCCGAGTTAATGACTCTAGTGTTGAGACACCACCTATTCAGTCGGTTCCAGTTATGAGTGAGTTTCCAGAGGTCTTTCCAGATGATGGTGACTGAGTTCGACCTGAGAGGGAAATAGACTTTGATATAGACATTATTCCTGATACTCGACCTATCTCTATTCTGCCATATAGAATAGCTCTAGCCGAGTTAAAAGAGCAATTGAAAGATCTACTTGATAAAGGTTTTATTTGACCTAGTGTCTCACGTTTGGGCTCATCAATCTTATTTGTGAGGAAGAAATATGGTTCTCTTGGGATGTGTATTGATTACCGCCAATTGAACAAGATCACTATAAAGAATTAATATCCTATTCCGAGAATGGATGATCTTTTCGACCAACTTTAGGGTGCCACTTGCTTTTCTAAGATAGACCTTAGATCTGGCTATCATTAGTTGAGACTAAGGGAAAGTCACATCCCTGAGACAACATTCAGGACCGTTATGGTCATTATGAGTATCTTGTTATGTCTTTTTGTTTGACTAATGCTCCTACAATTTTCATGGACCTTATGAACAGAGTGTTTAAGCCATATTTTGACATGTTTGTTAACGTGATTATTGATGACATTATGACCTATTGGAGGAGTGAGAAGGATCATGTTATTCATCTTAGGGTAGTCCTCCAAACTCTCAAAGATAAGGAGTGGAATGAAATTTTTTCTAAGTGTGAGTTTTATCTTAAGTCTATGGCGCTCTTAGGCCACATTGTTTCTGATGAAGGGATTCAAGTTGATAGTGAGAAGATTGAAACAGTGCAGAACTGGCCCATACCCACATCTCTAATTGATATAAAGAGTTTCTTGGGATCGACTGATTATTATAGATAGTTTATCGAGGGTTTTTAATCCCCATTGGCAAAGTGGACTCATAAGACAATAAAGTTTCAATGGTCTGAAGCTTGTGAGAAAAGCTTTCAGTAATTGAAAACCCAGTTAACTACTACCCCAGTGTTGACCTTACCAGAGGGTACAAAAGGCTTTGTTGTGTATTTTGATGCATCCAGAGTTGGGCTTCGTTGTGTTTTGATGCAGAACGGTAAGGTTATAGCCTATGTCTCCAGATAATTTAAGGTTCACGAGAAGAATTACCCAACGTATGATCTCAAGTTTTCTATTGTAGTATTTGCTTTGAAAATATGGTGTCACTATCTCTATGGTGTTCATATGGTTGTGTTCACCGATCACAAGAGTCTTCAGTATGTTTTCAGCTAGAAAGAGCTTAATCTCAGATAAATGAGGTGGTTAGAGTTACTCAAAGACTACGATATGAGTATCCTTGTAACACCACGGATCCGAAAGAGGGTAAATAGCACTTTTGAAAAGCTGTAGGTTGCAACCCACGAGGGCCACCCACGCTCCATGGATGGGACCACGGACCATAGGTGTGATCCGTGGATGGCACTGCCTAAGTAAGTCACAAAGGCCAGAACCACGACTTGACCAATAGACCGTTGGTCAGACAATGGTCCGTGGTTAGGGGCTGGTAATTCGATGGCTGAAATTCACTTTCTGACCTCAGTCTACGGGTGTGTAGGATGGACCGTTGGTTTGACCACGGTCTGTCGACTAGGGTCTGTAGGTCGTGATTTGGCAGTTATGTTTAGGGGTTGTTGGGTTTTTTTCCTAATTAATTTATCTCTATACTACATCGTTTTACCCTTCAAGAAGACCTTTATATAAGTATTTTAACCCCAAATTTCCCAATAGAAATCATTTTCTCAAATTGATTTCACGTATCAGGACACTTCATCCAATACTAAGTGCCAACGATCGTGAGTAGTAATATAACCCAACTAAGTGAGGTGGGGTCGAGTCCCAACGGAGTGGTTCGTAATTGGGAATCAATAGGCAAGTAAGAATATGCTCAAGTCAATCATAGCTAAAAACATTTGCAAAGAAAAACATCATTCAAGTTTGGGGTGACACAAATGTCAAATATCAAATATCAAAGGGTGATTTGTATTCAATTATCAACTAAAACAACAAATAACACAAAAATACGAATATGGAGATGGGATTCTTGGGATGTGATTGGATTATGGGCCAAGGTAAACAACCGGGTAATTGCCATTAATAGTAAACAAATGCAAATCAGTGAATAAGCTAGACTTTAGTGAGGATAAACTTTCTCTCGAACAATTTATCCCGAATCAAATTTGTTTCTCTCAAACACCAATAAACAACAATGAAGCACAACCTTCGCTTTAGTCCATTCACTCTCTCAAGCTGAATGTATGGAAAAGGGTTTAGGATTTACTCTCTCGAGCTGAACCCATGACAACCCAATAGCCATAGACCATCTATTCAGTAATTTTGATTTTAAAACCTCTCTGTCGAGCAAGCCAAAAACATGAAGTTAAGATTGTATTTGCAACTACAACCCATTAAATTCAACCACGATTACTGAACAAAATCACTTTTGAACAGCAAATAAACTATCAATTAACAATACCTAGTAATTAAATCAACCCATAATCACATAATCACACCCCAAGAATTGAAGTTTTAGCTAAACATCATAAAAAGGTAAAAATAGTTACCAAGTTGTGTTTCCATCAACTGGGTAGGATTGATATTGTCTTTAGAAAGGTCTAAGATGAAGAATCTTCAAGACCCACTTCCAATTTCTTAGAAAGGGAAATCTTCAAAGCTAAGGAAATATTGTCTCTCTATTCAGTTCTAAGCTCTAGACTTCAAAAACTGATTAATAATATGATTCAACAAAAAATCAGATATTGTGCTAAAAGTTTAAACAAGAATTTATAGTTGTCAAAAAGTGTGTTACGAAGGACCGTTCGGCGCAGTTAGTCGGGATCGCCGATCAACTTGGCGAACCCCCCTTTGGTCATTTTCATTGCCATTCTGCTTTTGTCTTCAGTATCCTTAAGGTTTTGAAACATTGGGCGATATGGCACTGCATCGTAGAACCATTCGGTGACTCGCCTATTGCTCCTTTCTCTAGATGACTATATTTTCTCCTTCAAGGCTTGGCATTTGAGAACATTAGGCGAGACTCTTGCTGTTCGGTGACTCGCCTTATGGGTTAGGCGATCCTCAGGCCTTCTTTCCTTTGTTCTTTCAGCTGCCTTGTTTGTTTTTGCTCAATAGTGTCTATGCTTTGTCCCTCAATCCAAATACCTAAAATTCAAGGATTTACATTAGTTATTGGCACAAAATATGTATTTGAGGACACTAAATCTATTCAAATAAAGCTCTAAATGAGTCCAAATGGTAGACTCATCAACACCCCCAAGTTAAACTTTTGCTTGTCCTCAAGTAAAACTCAAGTTCAGCAGTTCAAAAAGGATGTCTCAAATAGTGCTACACAAAATTCAATAATGAATGCACACAAAAATACTCAACTTACTCAAGCAAGGATTAATTGTGCACTAAAAGAGTAAAATTGTGACTCACTAATATCAAAGTATCTCAAGCTTATAATACTTGCTTCAAATGCAAGTTCAAGCTTAACAAAGGTACTCAAATGCCCTCACACAATGAATGATTCCATATTCACACACAATGGTTCAACAATTTAAAGTTTCGTAATCAAATGCAACACTCACACTCACAAAGATGAACATATTGTATTACTTCACCCATAGGTTTACCTGTATTTTCCAATCATAACTTGCTTAAGTTCACTCAAGATCAAAAAAGTTTTTTCAAGGCTTGTAACTGGGCTTAGTGCCAATGTATGGTCATTTAGGCTCAATGGCTATAGTCCTCATGAAATGTGGAATGAACAAAACTTCCTTTCCTTTTCTTTCTCATTTTTATTCGTGCTAACAAGTCATCCCATTATTCACTTTTCATGGATTGTTGGAAACACTATTTCTTTTTGCATTTTCATACTTTATTCCACAACATTTTCTTTTTCATTCTTTTTATTATATGGAGGGGTTCCATTTTTTTAAAACATGGGCAAAAGAGACTTCTTTGCATTTTCTTGATTCACCTTTTCTTTTTACCACACCCCCAAGTTAGGCTTTTGGCCTAAGTTGGCTATTCAAACAGATCAAAAATCATGAGAATTATGGGTATTGGATTGTCACGACCCAAGCCTAGGGCCTAGACGTGACATGGCGAATGAGGAACCCGAAGGAACCCCAAACAAGCCTCTCAAACTTGTCATCACACTTCATCGGTTGCGGAAGTACATTCAACATTAAATAATGGGAATTAGGGATTAAGGGCAAACCATTTCAAAATAACATCATAGAATAAGAGTCAAGCTCATTTACAAATACTTGTCCAACACACATCTCTACATACATAGATAGGACGGGGGGCATGACATACTACCGGCTCCCCTCATAGTCAAAATACAATTGCAAGCTAAAGTCTCAAAACATAGGAGTAGGAAACATAACATAGCCCTCGAATCATTAAGGACTCACCAACAAACTCGGATAAGCACCGTACTAGCCACGTGGATGGAGAGAAGGATCAAGAGTAGCTCCGATCCCTACATGGTGACATCATGTAGGCAAAATATGCGTTAGTACTTTGGAATGTACTAAGTATGCGGGGTGCAATACAACAATAGACAATGACACAATCGAAATGCAAGAAATAGTTCCATAGGCATAATGAAAAACAATATGAGGATGCATGATCAAAGTGACGTCAAAACATGTTTAAGTAGATCTATACTAATAGTAGATATCATATGTGTGTGCATAATCCAACCAATCTATAACCCCAACTTAGGATGGGGGAAGCCGTTCACACCCGAACACCCTGGTGGCAAGGTATAAACCCCTTACATGGATGATGTTGGTCACACCCCAAGCATCCTAGGTGGTGAGGTATAAACCCTCACATGGTTGATGTTGGTCACACCCCAAGCATCCTACGTGGTGAGGTATAAACCCCTCACATGGTTGATGTTGGTCACACCCCAAGCATCCTAGGTGGTGAGGTATAAACCCCTCACATGATTATCCGGTTCTTTTCCCCCGGACCGGGCATGGTCATGCAACACTTTATATAGAAAATTAACATTAGGCTCTAATGCAATCTCATGTATGGAATGAACATATACACAAGCTTAGTTTGTCTTCAACACATCTCTGGAATGTCATACATCTCATAACTCAAGCCTTAAAGCATCAATTCATCAAATCTCCATAAATGGACATTTTGTCAAACACCTTGAAGGCATGTAATGTGGTCAAAGAGCATGGAAATTAGGGTAGTAATTATGCAGTAAAACCAGTGAACAACCTGCAACAACGCCTTTTAACACCCACAAGACCACATGAAAAATCTCCACATCAATTCCAAGTTTAGATTCAAGTTCTAGAGTCACAACATGCTCAAAACAACCACTTTTCATGCTAGAATTCACTGTGCAGGAAATTTATACAAGGAACAAGACTAATTTATGAATCTCAACTTAAACCATGAATTAATGAGTAGAATAGAGTCTAGGCACTATGGGTGGAAGGACCCATGAGTTCAACACCACATACCTTGAGTTTTTATGAAGGTCTTGAGAGTGTCTTCAATGGAAGCTTGGAACTTGGAGCAAGAATCTCTTCAATCTTGAGGAAGGTTTTGGATTAGGGTTCTTGAGAGAAAATGTGTCTAAGTATGGGAGAGGTATTTTGGGAAATGTTTTAGAGATGGAAATTGAATTAATGCTATATAGGAAATAAAATATGCCCTTGGAGAAAAGGGTCCAACACTTAAAAAAAAAAAGAGGCTTATGAACAGTAAATTCGCTCTCTGGAAATTGCATTTCCTGCACGGACAAATTTTACGAAAATGGGCATAACTTCTTCGTTCGAACTCCGAATGAGGTGGAACGAAGTGCGTTGGGTAGCTAACTCAATGGGCTTTCCATGGATATGTTATGGACCACCCAATTATTTGTGTGCTAGGAGATATGACCCTCCAAAGTAGACCCTCGAAAAAAGCTTCACTTGGAAAATTCGGATTTTGATACGGTTGCTTTAAAATTTGGGTTAGACCCATTCCCCACTCAATTTGACCCCTAAACAAGAATATGAATTTGGATTTTCGAAAAATGAAACGGATTTTTAGATATAACTAAAACAAGTTTCCGGTAACTTCCGAAGCACATTTTTGGGAACTTTTTGGGTCGTTTCAATATCTCCCCTTTGGGAACATTCGTCCCCGAATGTGGAAGAGACGTACAAGGCAAGACTTAGCAAGAACTTATCAGCCCCAACATGAATGCAAAATTTTTATTTAAACATCACTTCAAGATTTCAAAACTTAGTGTAAAACATCCATAAAACATATATGCACATGAATGATCTAGAGGCTGAAATGTAAGACTCAATGGAGTACAAAGGACTTGATTTAATACCTTAGGCTTGGGTGGAGTTGCATAGATAAGGATAACGTCTTTGCATGTCCGCTTCGGCCTCCCAAGTAGCACTCTCCACTTGTTGATTTCTCCAAAGCACCTTAACGGAGGCCACTTCTTTGTTCCTCAATCTCTTAACTTGTCTATCTAAGATCTGAACCGGGACTTCTTCATACGTCAAATTATCTTCTACAACACCCACAATCTCAAGAGGTACAATAACGTTAGGACCACCAACACATTTCCTCAACATCGATACATGGAATACCGGATGAACTAATTTCATCTCCTTGGGCAACCCTAACTCATAGGCTACTTTACCAACCCTTCTTATTACCTCATAAGGACCGATATACCTAGGACTTAACTTCCCCTTCTTACCAAAACGAACCACACCTTTCATTGGAGAAACTTTCAAATAAATCCAATCACCCACTTTGAATTCAAGATCCCTTCTCCTCACATCGGCATAAGACTTTTGACGACTTTGGGCTGTTTTCAACCTCTCCCTAATCATCTTTACCTTCTCAAGAGCATCCATGAGCAGATTCGGACCCAACAAGGCCACCTCTCCAACTTCAAACCACCCAACTGGTGATCTACACCGTCTACCATAAAGTGCCTCAAAAGGAGCCATATCGATACTAGAATGATAACTATTGTTGTATGCAAACTCAATCAAAGGAAGATGATCATCCCAACTACCTTTCAACTCCAAAACACAAGCTCTAAGCATATCCTCCAAGGTTTGAATTGTTCTTTCGGCTTGGCCATCCGTTTGAGGGTGGAAGGCCGTGCTAAGCTTTACCTTTGTACCAAGACCCCTTGGAAAGATTTCCAAAAGTGAGAAATGAATTGGGCACCACGATCCGAGATGATAGACAAGGGAATCCCATGCAACCTTACCAATTCATGAATGTACAACTTGGCATACTCTTCAGCCCCGTAAGTAGTTTTAACCGGTAGGAAATGAGCCGACTTTGTCATCCGATCAACCACCACCCAAACCGAATCAAAACCTATTCTAGTCTTGGGCAAGCCCACTACAAAATCCATGTTGATTTCTTCCCACTTCCAAGTAGGTATCTCAATGTCTTGAGTTAGGCCACCCGGACTTTGATGTTCGGGCTTGACTTGTTGACAACTATGGCAACCCGAAACAAATTTTGCAATGTCCTTCTTCATACCGCCCCACCAATACACATCCCTCAAGTCTCTATACATCTTTGTTGACCCCGGATGAATAGAATAAAAAGAATTATGAGCCTCATCAAGGATTCTTTCCCTCACACCATCCACACAAGGAACACATAATCTACCTTGGTACCTAAGGGCACCATCTCCCCCTTGGGAGAAAACCTCCACCTTACCACTACTCACCGACGCCTTTAATTCCACCAAAGAAGGATCAAGATCTTGCTTGGCTATCACCTCATCAACCAAGGAAGACCTTGAACCATCAACAACAACTACTCCTCCACTATCCACCCCTTCTAACCTAACTCTCAATTTGGCCAACCGATGGACCTCCTTAGCCAACTCTTTACTACCTCCCTCCACATGAGCCAAGCTACCCATGGACACTCTACTCAATGCATCCGCTATCACATTAGCTTTCCCCGGATGATAGTGAACACTCATATCATAATCCTTAAGGAACTCTAACCACCTCCTTTGTCTCAAGTTAAGATCTTTTTGCGTGAACACATATTGGAGACTCTTATGGTCGGTGAAGGTATCAACATGCACCCCATACAAATAGTAACGCCAAATCTTTAAAGCAAAAACCACGGCGGCCAATTCAAGATCATGGGTTGGGTAATTCTTTTCATGAACCTTAAGTTGCCTAGAAGCATAGGCTATAACCTTACCACTTTGCATCAACACACAACCCAAACCAATATGGGAAGCATCACAATAAACAACAAAACCTTCTAACCCATCCGAAAGTGACAAAATAGGAGCGGACACAAGCCTTTCTTTCAAAGTTTGGAAGCTTTCCTCACACTCATCCAACCACACAAATTTGGCCTTCTTTTGAGTCAACTTAGTCATAGGAGAAGGAAGAGAAGAAAACCCTTCCACAAATCTCCTATAATAACCCGCTAAACCCAAGAAATTCCTTATATTCGATGGGGTCAAAGGTCTAGGCCAATTCCTAATAACATCGATCTTCTTAGGATCCACCTTAATACCATCCCCCGACACCACATGGCCTAAGAAAGCAACTTCCTTTAACCAAAACTCACACTTTTTATATTTAGCGTACAACTTCTCTTCCCTCAATCTTTGGAGTACAACCCTCAAGTGACCCATGTGCTCTTCCTCACCCTGGGAATAGATCAAGATGTTATCTATAAACACCACCACAAAAGAATCAAGGTAGGGTTTGAAGACCCTATTCATCAAATCCATAAAGATAGCTGGAGCATTAGTCAACCCGAAAGACATCACCACAAACTCATAGTGCCCATACCTAGTACGAAAGGCCATCTTGGGAATATCACACTCCCTCACCTTCACTTGATGATACCCGGACCGAAGATCAATCTTAGAGAAGTGACTAGCCCCATGCAATTGGTCAAATAAATCATCAATCCTTGGAAGAGGATACCTATTCTTGACGGTGACCCTATTACGTTGTCGATAATCAATACACATTCTAAGAGACCCATCTTTCTTCTTCACAAACAAAACCGGAGCACCCCATGGAGAATGACTAGGTCTAATAAACCCCTTCTCTAACAAATCTTTTAATTGCTCTTTTAACTCTTTCAACTCCGCCGGGGCCATACGGTAAGGGGGAATAGAAATAGGTTGAGTATCGGGAAGGAGGTCTATACCAAAACCTATCTCCCTTTCGGGAGGGACACCAGGAAGGTCTTTTGGGAAGACATCTAGAAACTCATTAACAACCGGAATAGACTTAATAGGAAGGACTTTAGACTCCACATCATTGACTCTCACAATATGGTACAAGCACCCTTTGGAAATCAACCTATGGGCTTTAATGCAAGAAATGAATTTCTCCTTCACCACAACATCCCGACTCTCCCACTCAAGGACGGGTTCGTTAGGAAATTGGAACTTGACTTTACGAGTCCTACAATCAATAGAAGCATAATATGCATGCAACCAATCCATCCTAAGAATAACGTCAAAATCCACCATGTTCAACTCAACAAGATCACAAGGCAACAACTTATTCAATATGCAAACCGGACAATTTCTATACACTTTTCTAGCAACAATAGAGACACCAATGGGAGTAGATACTTCATATGACTCATGCAACAATTCCGACTCAACATGAAATTTTCTAGCAACTAAGGGGGTAACAAAGGAAAGGGTGGCACCCGGATCAATCAAAGTATAAATGTCAAGATCAAAGATTTGCAACACACCGGTCACCACATCGGGAGTCTCATTAACACCTTGTCTACCATGCAAAGCATAAAATCGATTGTGCCTTGGGGCACCACTTTGAGAAGCACCTCTACCCAAAGGAGTAGTGTTAGCATTTCGGACCTTGTTGCGGATCTTGGGACACTCAAACCTCTTGTGACCTACTTCTCCACATTCAAAGCAAGCACCCGAACCCTTCATGCAAGGACCACCATGCTTCCTCCCACACTTAGGGCATACATCCATAGACCCCACTTCACCTCCCCCTTGAGGTCTAGGAACATTGATAGCAAATCCCCGGTTGACATGAGGGTTTCCTCGGCCTTGATGAAATCTAGCACCCTTAGGGAACCTATTCTCCAATCGGGCCCTCTTGGCCTCGTGCCCTCTTCTCTTCCTCAATTTCTCCTCCTCTATTTGCTCGGCATAAGTCATCAACCGAGACAAATCCATATCTCCAATGAGCATAGCGGACCGACACTCCTCACTAACCAAGTCGGATACACCCATCACAAATTTGTTCATCCTCGACCTAGAGTCGGCCACCAAGTGAGGTGCATACTTGGAGAGTTTGACAAATTTGAGGGCATACTCCCTCACACTCATAGCTCCTTGCTTCAAGTTCATGAACTCCACCAACTTGGCCTCCCTAAGCTCAAGAGGAAAGAACCTATTAAGGAAAGCAAGTTTAAACTCCTCCCACAACACCACATAGCCATTACCTTTCTCGCTCTTCTATTGATCAAACTAAATTTGAGCAACCCCCTTGAGTTGGTAGGCCGCCAACTCCGCCTTCTCACAAGAACCAACATCCATAATGGTTAAGATTTTGCATACCTCATCGATGAACTCTTGAGGGTCCTCATCCACCTTTGAACCATGGAAGACCAGAGGGTTCATCCTCATGAAATCTCTCACCCTTTCCCCCGGGGTGGCAGCTCGAGGAGCTTGGGCTCCTTGTTGCACTTGGTTAGCTACCACTTGTGCAAGCATGGTGAGTGCATCACGGAGCTCACCATTGGTGGGTGGCTCTTTCGGTGATCGGGCCCGTCTTCCCCTCATATTTGGCATGATGATATAGCAATTCAAAGAACAAGCATTAGGGAGGAATCACCTTATTACACTCTAAGCACGACATAGAACATGAAGAAGGAAAACCTTTCCTAAAACGTTTTGTAGCCTCCCAATCATAGTCGTGGCGCGCTTCACAACCATGATTAGGACTCTACTCAATGCGGTGTGTTGGACTCTAAGGATTTAACAACCTAGTGCTCTGACACCAAGCTTGTCATGACCCAAGCCTAGGGCCTAGACGTGACATGGCAAATGAGGAACCCAAAGGAACCCCAAACAAGCCTCTCAAACTTGTCATCACACTTCATCGGTTGCGGAAGTACATTAAACATTAAATAACGGGAATTAGGGACTAAGGGCAAACCATTTCAAAATAACATCATAGAATAAGAGTCAAACTCATTTACAAATACTTATCCAACGCACACCTCTACATACATAGATAGGACGGGGGGCATGACATACTACCGGCTCCCCTCCTAGTCAAAATACAATTGCAAGCTAAAGTCTCAAAACATAGGAGTAGAAAACATAACATAGCCCTTGAATCATTGAGGACTCACCAACAAACTCGGATAAGCACTATACTAGCCACGTGGATGGAGAAAAGGATCAAGAGTAGCTCCGGTCCCTACATGGTGACATCATGTAGGAAAAATATCCGTTAGTACTTTGGAATGTACTAAGTATGCGGGGTGCAATACAACAATAGACAAGGACACAATCGAAATGCAAGAAATAGTTCCATAGGCATAATGAATAACAATATGAGGATGCATGATCAAAGTGACGTCAAAACATGTTTAAGTAGATCTATACTAATAGTAGATATCATATGTGTGTGCATAATCCAACCAATCTATAACCCCAACTTAGGATGGGGGATGCCGTTCACACCTCGACACCCTGGTGGCAAGGTATAAACCCTTCACATGGTTGATGTTGGTCACACCCCAAGCATCCTACGTGGTGAGGTATAAACCCCTCACATGGTTGATGTTGGTCACACCCCAAGCATCCTAGGTGGTGAGGTATAAACCCCTCACATGGTTATCCGGTTCTTTTCCCCCGGACCGGGCATGGTCATGCAACACTTTATATATGAAATTCACATTAGGCTCTAATGCAATCTCATGTATGGAATGAACATATACACAAGCTTAGTTTGTCATCAACACATCTCTGGAATGTCATACATCTCATAACTCAAGCCTTAAAGCATCAATTCATCAATTCTCCATAATTGGTCATTTTGTCAAACACCTTGAAGGCATGTAATGGGGTCAAAGAGCATGGAAATTAGGGTAGTAATTATGCAGCAAAACCAGTGAACAACCTGCAACAACGCCTTTTAACACCCACAAGACCACATGAAAAATCTCCACATCAATTCCAAGTTTAGATTCAAGTTCTAGAGTTACAACATGCTCAAAACAACCACTTTTCATGCTAGAATTCACTGTGCGGGGAAATTTATACAAGGAACAAGACTAATTTATGAATCTCAACTTAAACCATGAATTAGTGAGTAGAATAGAGTCTAGGCACTATGGGTGGAAGGACCTATGAGTTCAACACCACATACCTTGAGTTTTTATGAAGGTCTTGAGAGTGTCTTCAATGGAAGCTTGGAACTTGGAGCAAAAATCTCTTCAATCTTGAGGAAGGTTTTGGATTAGGATTCTTGATAGAAAATGTGTCTAAGTATGGGAGAGGTATTTTGGGAAATGTTTTAGAGATGAGAATTGAATTAATGCTATATAAGAAATAAAATATGCCCTTGGAAAAACGGGTCCAACACTTATAAAAAAAAATGAGGCTTATGAACAGTAAATTCGCTCTCTGGAAATTGCATTTCCTGCACGGACAGATTTTACAAAAATTGGCATAACTTCTTCTTCCGAACTCCGAATGAGGTGGAATGAAGTGCATTGGGTAGCTAACTCAATTGGATTTCCATGGATATGTTATAGACCACTCAATTATTTGTGTGCTAGGAGATATGACCCTCCAAAGTAGACCCTCGAAAAAAGCTTCACTTGGATATTTCAGATTTTGATACGGTTGCTTTAAAATTTGGGTTAGACCCATTCCCCACTCAATTTGACCCCCTAAACAAGAATATGAAGTCAGATTTTCAAAAAATGAAACGAATTTTTAGATATAGTTAAAACAAGTTTCCGGTAACTTCCGAAGCACATTTTTAGGAACCTTTTGGGTCATTTCATGGACCAAGAAGGGTCACAATGTCATCAAGTTTCTTCCAAGGAAAGGTGAAGGCTCAAGGGGTGCTCAAGTGGGGTTCACACACTCACAAGTTAGGCCACAAAAGAGGTATAATGTCAAATTGGTTCACACTCTTCAAAGTTGCCTAAAATAATGTCAAGAGATTGCCTCACCTAGTCAACCAGACCAACGGGGAAAATTCTAGGTGTCATCACACATGGTTCACGGTAAGCTCTTGACACAAGGCATTGACACCAAAGTCAAACAAGACTCCAAACTTTTGCTAGTGTGCAATATTCATCACAAGAGACTCAATTCGATAGTTGGCTAGTCACAACGAGATGCAAAGAGTTCACATATTATCTATGGAACATCATTTGGCCTTATCGTAGCCACACATTCATTTTTGTTTGATTATGAACACTATTCAAGTCATCGATATTGATCTGAACCGATAGTCAAATTTGCAAAGCAACATCCACATTCAACACAAAAAAGAGGTGGCAACATTTTTTGGAAGGGTAAAAAATTATTTACAATTAAAAATACGGAGCGACAAGCTTAAACATTTCACAATAAATAGTGCAAAAACACAATTATGGCTCAAAAACCCAAATATATTAACAAAACCAATAAGTCATATAAGATCACACAAAAAGCGGGCCTCACCCCACCACAAATAAAATCATTTGTCAACAAATGCAAACAAAAGTATCCAAAAATTTAAATAAAGCAAGACAGAGAGGGGGGTAAAGAGGGGATCCTGTCTACACAGTCGCTCCATCTGTCTGGGCATCAATGGCCGGTGCATCAGTCTGGATTTAGGCATCAGTGACCGGAGTCATCTCAGAAGGAACATCAGTACCAGACCACTAGGAGCTGCCATAGACATCTCGATCAGCGATGACTGGATTATCAATTGCATAATCATCTCCTTAAAATCTGGAAAGTCTCTATATATTCTTTCCTCCCGTATCTCTATCTACTCCTCGTCAGTCTTAGCATCCGACTCATTAACTACTGCCTCATCCCTGTGTACATCTCCGGTGGTAGTCGGAGGAATCTCTGAAGTCTTAGGAGTGTCCAAATTATCTGCAACCTCCAGTAATGAAGTTAAGTCAATAGACTTCAGATAGTCTACGTCTTTCCTTATGTCTTCTACCTCAGCTTTCAAAGCCGTAACCTTAGCGGTCTCCCTCTGCCTGCTCTTCCAAACCACGACTCTCATGGTGAGAATGTTAATTGATGTCTGAAAGGGGGGTTAGTGCAGCTAAAATGCCAGCCTCAATCATAAAAGGAACATCTCTCTCAAGTTTGGTAGCCCTCACGTCAGCTGAATAGGTTAGATTCCCCATTTTTTAGGATTATAACATGAATAATATTGGTCTGCTGGGAGTAAGAGGATGTGCCTTGAGCATGTGAAGAAGAGGTAGGAGCAGAAGTACCTGAAGGCCCGGAGGCCGGAGTAGCCAGAGAGGATTCTACAGGTAGGGAATTAATATCAACCTCTGGAGAAGTATTTGTCGAGCTGCTCTCCTCCTATCTGCCTCATCAAGAGTGTACTCGACCTCAATACACCAGATGTTAGTAAAGGAGGAAGGTGTCACCTTAATATCTCTCATGTCATCCCAGGGCACTCTAGCACGTCGACAAAACTCATTGATCAGGATCGGTAATGGCAAGGAAGTTTGCCTCTACTTGTCCCTCATGTCCATCTCCTGCTTAATGATAAGACCTAGGTCAATGCACCTCTTGGAGATGATATACCCCAGGCATACTGTCTTATGATGATGGAGGACAAACTTATTCTAGGATGGCATAATGGTGTTGTTAATAAAGCCAAACCAGAACCGGGCAGCAACACTCAAGTCCCTCTTCTCAATCCACCTCGAGGTGGTAATGGAAATCAAAGGTGCTAGCCATCCCTTCAAATCATCTAAGGACTGAGCAACATGCAATCCATCATAAGGGTGCATAGAATGAAGAGCTCTACCTAGTACAATGTTTATGTACTCACTATTGCACCCAACTTTCTTTCCCTGTACCATGACAAACTTCACTGGTCTAAACTCGCTCACCTTTTTATTTCTCTTCGGGACCAAGTCACCGTAGGCTGTATAGAACTCCTGGATCCATAAAGGAATGTAAGGACCTCGGGGCATGGGAAACTGATCAAACCTATGGTAATGGAGTGTGTCCCTCACATCTGAGTACTTTTCCTCCAGGCCCTTCTATCGAGAGTAACTTCTCCTCTAAGATGGTTTGCAAACCATCACCTTTTAACCGGCTCAGAAGCCTAGGAGTAGGAATGAAAAGTGGCATAGGGGTCACAGGAGGTGCTTGAGCTAGCGCTGCGTCTGCTGGTGTGGAAATATGAGGGACTTTGGCTGAGTCAGGTTGAGATCTAGCCCAGATTTCATTCCGCCGTGACTGCAAAGGCTGGTCATCCTCAGGCTCAGATAAAGCAGCCTGGGAACTAGTAGTCACCCTATGGGAGATGGGCCACTTGCCTTTGTCACCTGGAGGAGGTTCTTGTCGTCCCTTCTTTGGAGTATTTTATCCCCCTTCATTTATAGTGATACCCTGTACTCTTTTCCAGGATGGCATGTCTATGCTTTTCCTCACCACATCTACAAAGCATCAAGGAAAAGTTAAAAATAACTCGATCAAATTCACAGGATAATAGGTGTAGACAGACTCGCTGATACAGTCGACAAGTCATCGAATCACTTTGGAGAGATAGATCGGGCTCGTCGAAAGGATTGTCTCTAAAGTTTTGGCTACTCGGCGATGGGAAAGGCCTTTCGGCGAGCAAGGATTAGCCTATAAGAATGACGTCATCGGTTCTATCATCGGTCAAATTACGTCATTTGGCACAAATACAGGATACTCAGACTTCACCCAACTAAACCAAACAACATGCAAGCACAATCCCACACAATTTAACCAATTTTATGGCACAAAATATACGGGAATTCAACATTATAAACAATTCAGGCAAGATTATCAAATTAAAGCAGGCATTCAAACATTCTAAACCTATCAGAGAGGCCCAACACACTTCAATAAGATAATATTGTTATAAATTAGTACAAAATTCTAAAAGTAAACCCGGGGTTAGGAAAACCAACCTTTAATGCTAATAAAAAAAAGATTGAAATGCTAGGCGGCAATATAATCGAACTATGAGCACCAATCAATAACTCAAATATAGTAAAAACACAGGAAATATAGAAAATACTAAGTGGATGTGAGTTTGTGAAGTTCTAAAGTGAAGGAAAGTGAAGGGTTTGAAAGTTTAAACCTTTGGCCTTTTAAAATCCGTCCAATTCTCGCCCAATCGGTGACATTAGTCGTGCCCGCCGAACCACTCGGTGAGTCGCTGCGTGGTTACTTACCTCGCTGAATTTTATAGTGTCACGCCCCAAACTCGAGGGGTGCAACTGGCTCCTAATGCTAAAACTCTGGACTGAGCCAACCCCGCTGAACCATTTACTACTAGCACATGGCAGCTACACGCAATCAAGAAAACAGACAAGTATAACTTGACATAAAACTAAGCCCTCGGCCAGCAAGGACCCTGTCAACTAATTTATAAAAGAAATAGCTACTCCCAGGAGATCATATAAATAAATAAATAACCAACTAGCACAGAAGTTCTGATTGGGCCGTCGAGGCCACCATGATATCTATACCAAAACTAAAAGCAGGTATATATCAATACAATACATCAAAAAGCTCACAAGCTTCAACAAACTAACAACATAGGCCAATATGGCCATAACGTAGCTATAAACCCCACACAGTATTCTACAAGCCTCTAAGAGTAGTAAAGATTAGTGGGACAAGGCCCCAGTCTACCCATAAAGATATATACAACAAAATGTAACAAACCTCCCATCTCTGGCAGCTCTGGAGGAAAAGGTCTAGCCAACTGGATAAAAGTAAATCTTGCTACTGAGGAGGTCTACTCGGTCATCTATCAGGACCTGCATGCATGAATACAAAGCCCCCAAGGCAATGGGGAGTCAATACAAAATAATGTACAAAGTATGAAAGGCAATAGAGTAAGAGAAGGTATCCGGATATACTAGAATAATCTGATAAATAAATCAAGGATAAGATAAGTGTACTGACCTTCTCTTAAATCTAAACTTATCAAAAATAATAAAACAACACCTAATCAAGCCCCCATAAGCTCGGCAGGTACAAACAGCGCAAAGACCACCTACTCAAGCCCGTATAAGCCCGGAAGGTGCCAATCAACCTATATACCCCTATCGGTAGTCCCCTCACCCCGTAGGCAGTCACATAGCCCTCTTAGGCATTAACATAGCTTATAGACAACTCATAGCCCTTTTAGGCAACAACATGGCCCTATAGGAACCACATAGCCTTCTTAGGCGTCAATATATCCTTGTAGGCAACTCATAGCCCTTGTAAGCATCAATATAGCCTCGTGGGAAACTCAAAGCCCTTTTACGCATAGATCACATTCCTGCAGCTAACCACAATAGCCCCAAGGGCAACAATAACAATCTAATCCCTATAAGCGAGCAATTTAGCTATAAGCAACCTATACAAATAGCTTTTAAGTCGTGTCCAACATAGGGATGCTACTAACTGAATAAGAGTCCCGACAAGGGAGGATTATATCAACTTGAGCAGCCAACAATCAACAATAATGGCTACAAGTATAACAAGGATAACAACCCAATTACATTGCTCCTAAGCTTTAAGGAAACTTGTCGTAAGTAGAGGATAGCCTTAACATACCTTTTTCGCTGATCACGTGGCCTAACGACTTTTACTTATAACTTCCTCGATACTACAATAAGGTAGGGCCATAATCAACACACAAAAATAATAGATACCATGACAATATGATAAAAGATATGTATTTCCATCGCAAATTGATATTTACTACTTATAAAAGCTAGAGTCGATGAAAGAAGGGTCTTACCTCGATCTTAAAGTTGTAATACGCCTCAAAACCTTCAAATATATCCAAACCCTTTCTATCCTAATACTAAAGTGTGGAATGCTACGAAATCAATAAAAACATTATACCATGATGATGAGCCCAAAGAGTAAAAGAACTTTTGTCATGGAATTATGTCGAGAAAATCTACACTTTAGTTGATCCTAGAAATGGGTTTCTCTATTTTTTTCTGGTTCTTAGCTAAAAATAAAGAAAAGGTTCGAAGAAGAAGATATATGGAAAGTTCCACCGACCTAGGGCCTTACCTCACGTGCCTGCTTGTGCAGTCCAACGAAAACGCAAATATCTCTATTCTGAAATTGTATGAATAAATGGTTTAATGCGTTGGAAACTAGACTCGTAGACCTTCGATTTCGATAGGTCGTGGACCCCATGAATCTTTATAGATTGGGAGAAAACCTCTGAGACATTTGACCCAAATTTTAGAGAAATCTTAAAAAAGGAACTTGGGATAACTTCCGCCAACTTTTATTTTGCCACTTACTTAGCTTGAAAACTTGAGATACAAACCTTGAACACTTAAAGTATGACATACCACATCATTTTTAATTTATTACTCACCCTCCTTGTCTTTCCACGAAGATAAGAGTTAATTTAGACATTTTGAAAAGTCGGGGTGGTAGATCCTTCCCCCCTTAGAAACATCTTTCCTTGAATGAAAAATCTAAAACACGTGGTTCATTCCTTAGGAGTTTCCAAAGTTTAGGCAGTGTATCCTTTGTAGATGTCACTACTCAAGAACCTGAAATGCAAAATTTCTAACCTAGGCGTCTCATATATACCTCCACCATAAGAGTGCTAGCATATATACAACGACAACCATATTAATAATAAGCAATAGTATATATATTTAAAAAATCAAATAGGTATCTTACCTTACTACCATAATATAAGCTGTTATGCCATCTCCCTAGGGTATGAAACAAGTGAGGATATTTGGACCTCATGCCATCCTTAGCTTCCCAGGTCACCTCTTCTCTATTTTTGTTTCTCCACAATACTTTAACTGAAGCCTCCTCTTTGTTCCTCAATTTACGGACCTACCGATCTAAAATAGCAACTAGAGTTTCCTTGTAGGACAACTCCTTTGTAATCTAAACATCCTCAACTGGGACAACCCGAGAAGGGTCTCCTACGCACTTCCGTGGCATCGATACATGGAAAAATGGATGAACAAATTATAGCCCCAAAGGGAATTCTAACTCATAAGCCACCTATCCTACCCTTCGAAGGATCCAGTATGGCCCAATAAATCTTGGACTAAGCTTTTCCTTTTTTCTAAATTGCATAACACCCTTCATAGGTGAGACTTTTAAGAATACCCAGTCATCAACACAAAACTCTAAGTCCCTTCATCGCACATATGTGTATGACTTCTATCGCCTTTGAGCTGTTAGCAACCTCTCCCGTATGAGCTTAACTTGCTCCACTATCTGTTGTACTCTGTTAGGTCCAATCAACCCTGACTCACCTACCTCAAACCATCCAATGGGGGATCTATCTTTTCACCTATACAAAGCCTCATAAGGTGCCATCCCGATGCTGGAATGATAACTATTATTATATGCGAAATCTATAAGAGGTAAGTGGTCATCCCAACTTCCCTAGAAATCTAGTAAGCATGCCCGTAACATATCTTTGAGTGTCAAAATTGTACGCTCAGCCTAACCATCTGTATGAGGGTGAAAGGTTGTACTAAGATTAACATGTGTCCCTAGTCCTTTCTAGAAGGACTTCCAGAAGCTGGCGGTGAATTGTGCTTCTCTATCAGATATAATTGATACTGGGACACCTTGTAGCCTAACAATCTCGCTAATATAGAGCGCTGCATAGTCTTCGGCCGTAAAAGTAGCCCTGACTGGTAAGAAGTGGACTGATTTTGTTAGCTTATCAAAAATTACCCAAATAGAGTCAAACTTGTGACGCGATCGAGGTAACCCTGTAATAAAATCCATATTATCATTTAGCACAGCGGTAGAACAAGCCTCAATATAGTCTGAGTCAAGCCCTCGCACAAATCTACTCACCTTGTCATGCATCGTATCAACAAATACTGGTGCATATCTAGCCAATGAACGAAATCTCAACTCATACTCTCGGACACTCATGCCACCCAGTCGGAGATTCAGAAACTGGTCCACCCAGCCATCCCTAATCTCTCGAGGCAAATAGTGATCTATGAAAGCTTCTGTAAAGCTATCCCAAGTGGGTAGAGATGTATCTTTTTACCTTGATATCTCTTAACTTTCCTATCACAATACTGCAACATCACACAATCGAAATACTGCTAACTGAACTGGCTCAGTCGCTGAGGAATGCAAGACTCTGAAAATCCTAGAAAGCTGATAAAAAAAGTGCTGAGGGTCTTCTCTGCGATCTGTCCCTGTAAACTGTGGAGGATTCAAGGTAAGAAATTTACGAACTCTTGAACTTTTGGGCCCTTCAGAAGGTCTGGCAACATCTGGCGCAACTGGTTGACACTGTGCAACTACTAACTGTGCTAATATATATACTGGACTCTTGAAATCCTGATCAGATGGAATAGGAGGAACTAGAGGTGGTACTGCTGGTGGAGTCGGAAGTCTTGTACTCTCGGAGGCTCGTGAAGTTGTGGATAAGCTATAGGGGACTGAGAGTATATCTCCCCCTAGGTCTCACAATGGGGTACCTCTACCTGTGGTACCTTGCCGGTACCCTCACTTGTAGTTGTATCTAGCCCCTGGCTAGTTGTGGTCTGAGTAGTATCAGTCATCTTTATATGTATACAAGTATCAATTATAATCCAGAAGCCTCAATCCTTAAGACACCGCTCTATAGCACGAGCTGAGCAAAAGAAGGATAGTCATTCTAGCATGCCCAGTAGCATCTTGCTTATCGGATGTGGTGCACAACACATTAATAAACAAGTCACTACTAGACATGGCTTGCAAACTTCCTAGGATATGACGTTGCTCTGATACCAAGTTTGTCACACCCCAAACTCGAGGGGCACAACTGGCTCCTAATGCCAAAACTCAGGCCTAAGCTGACCTTGCTGAACCATTTTCTACTAGCGCATGGCAGCCACACGCAATTAAGAAAACAAACAAGTATATCTCAGCTTAAAACTAAGCCCTTGGCAGGCAAGGCCCCTGTCAATTGATCTATAAAAGAAACAGCTGCACCCAGGATATTACATAAATAAAAAGCCTACTAGCACAGAAGTTCTAGTTGGGCCGTAGAGGACACCATAATGTGAATACAAAAAGTAAAAGCAAGTATATATCAATACTATACATCAAACATCTCACAAGCTTCAACAAACCAACAACATAAGCCAGTATGGCCATAACGTAGCTATACACAATACACACTAGTCTGCAAGCCTCTAAAAGTAGTAGAGATTAGCGAGAGAGGGCCCCAGCCTACCCATAAGGATATATACAACAAAAGGTAACAAACCTCCCAACTCCGGCAGCTCCGAAGGAAAAGGGCTAGCCTACCAGATAAAAGTCAATCCTGCTGCTGAGGAGGTCTACTTGGTCATCTGCCAGGACCTGCATGCATGAATGCAGCGCCCTCAAGGAAATGGGGTGTCAATACAAAATATTGTACAGAGTATGAAAGGCAATAGACTATGAGGAGGTATCCTGATATACTAGAATAATCTGATAAATAAATCAAGGATAAGATAAGTGTACTAACCTCCTCCTAAATCTAAACTTACCAAAAATAATAAAACAACAACCTAACCAAGCCCCCATAAGCTTGGCAAGTACAAAGAGCACATAATACCACCTACACAGGCCTCCATAAGCTCGGAAGGTGTTAATCAGCCTATATACCCCTATCCGTAGTCCCCTAGCCCCATAGGTAGTCACATAGCCATCTTAGGAATCAACCTAGCTTATAGACAACTCATAGCCCTCTTAGGCAACAACATGGCCCTGCATAAAGTATATAGCCTTCTTAGTCGTCAATATAGCCATGTAGGCAACTTATAGCCCTTCTAGGCATCAACATAGCCCCGTAGGTAACCCATAGCCCTTTTAGGCATCCATATAGCTCTGTAGGTAGAACACAGCCCTTCTAGGTATAGATCACATTCCTACAGCTAACCACAATAGCCCCAAGAAAACAATAACAATTCAAACGCTAAAAGCGAGCAATTTAGTTATAAGAAACCTATACAAATAGCATCTAAGTTGTGTCCAACATAGGGACACTACTAACTGAATAAAAATACCGACAAGGGAGGATTATATCAACTCGAGCAACCAACAATCAACAATAATGACTACAAGTGTAACAAGGATAAAAACCCAATTACATTGCTCCTAAGCTTTAAGGAAACATGTCGTAAGTAGGAAATAGCCTTAACATACCTTTTTCTCTGAATTCACGTGGCCTAAAGACTTTTACTTATAACTCCCTCGATACTACAACAAGGTAGGACCATAATCAACACACACAAATAAAAGATACCATGACAATCCGATAAAAGATATGTATTTCCATCGCAAATTGTTATTTGCTGCTTATAAAAGCTAGAGTCGATGAAAGAAGGGTCTTACCTTGATCTTAAGGTCGTAATATGCCTCAAAACCTTCAAATATATCTAAACCCTTGCTGTCCCAACACTAAAGTGTGATATGTTATGAGATCGATAAAACAAATTATACCACGATGATGAGCCCAACGCGTAAAACAACTTGCGTAAAGGACTTAATTCGAGAAAATATATTCTTTAGTTGATCATAGAAATGGGTTTCTCTATTTTTTCTTGGTTCTTAGCTAAAAATAAAGAAAATTTTCGAAGAAGAAGATATATGTAAAATTCCACCGACCTATGGCCCCACCTCACGTGCTTGCTTGCGTAGTCTCACCGAAACGCAAATATCTCTCTATTCTGAAGTCGTATGAACAAACAGTTTAATGCATTGGAAACTAGACTCATATACCTTCGATTTTGATAGGTTGTGGGCCCCATAAATCTTTATAGTTTGGGAGAAAACCTCCAAGATATTTGAACCAAATTTAAGAGAAATCTTAAAAACGGAACTTACGATAACTTCCATCAACTTTTATTTTGCCACTTACTTAACTTCAAAACATGAGATACAACCCTTGAACACTTAAAATATGACATACCACATCATTTTTAATTTATTACTCACCCTCCATGTTTTTCCACGAAGATACGAGTTAATTTAGACGTTTTGAAAAGTCTGGGTATTACATATAGGACCTTTAGTTAATTTGGGAGTCCAAACGGCGGACTGGATCGTGATTGCTGACCTGCTCGGCGATTCGGCAAAAATTTCCTAGGCTCACCGAGTTTTACAGACTCCACTTTGAACATATCTTGAGTCCAACGGTGGTCTGGGTTGGGATCGCCGACCTCTTCGGCGATTGGCCGACTGGAGGTTTGGCTTGCCAACATGCACTTTTTAACCATTTTCCACACTTTGACTTGCACATTCCACACACCATTATTTCTAACACAAATAAAATGCAGTAAAGCCTTTGGTTGCCTCCCAAGAAGTGCCTTAGTTAACGTCGTGGCACGACATAACTCCTCATTCAAACTCCATTTTTAGGGTTGACTTTAGTGTCACTAGGTAACCCCTCTTGTTTATTTGGGTAGAGATAAGGCAGTACATGACTCATGAGGTTTTCAATTAGCTAGATAGATCTGGAGTGACAGCCAATCATCTGATTTAGCACTTCAACATTCACCTTCATCTCTTCTAGCACTCTATCTTGCTCATTGATCTTTTGGAGAATGATTAACATTGTATTCTCGAGACGTCTACTCTCATTGTCCTTTCACTTTATTTGCTCATAAGGGGGTATGTATTTATCTTTTCTTTTGCACTGGACTTCAACCTCTAATAATTTTTTGTCCAAATCGTCCAACTGAGTTAACAATGGGACCAAAGAGTGGTCCTCTTACATTTCTTGATTAGTCTCAATCATTTGGCTACTGTTGCTACCAACTATGTTCAGAGTCTCCGCTCAAAAACAACAACACACAAGCCAAAACTAAAAAATAAGTAAGTATCACTATAACTAACAAGAACAAAATTTAACTTAACTGAAAATTCTCAAGTAACACCACTCCCCGGCAGCGGTGCCATTTTGATTTCAAGTATCAGGACACTTCATCCAATACTAAGTGCCATCGATCGTAAGTAGTAATATAACCCAACTAAGTGAGTTGGGGTTGAGTCCCAAGGGAGTGGTTCGTAATTAAGAATCAATTGGCAAGAAAGAATATGCTCTAGTCAATCATAGCTAAAAACATTTATGAAGAAAAACATAATTCAACTTTGGGGTGACACAAATGTCAAATATCAAAGGGGGTTTGTAGTCGATTATCAACTAAAATAGCAAATAACACGAAAATACAAATATGGAGTCGAGATTCTTGGGATGTGATTAGATTATGGGCTAAGGTAAACAACTGGGTAATTGCAATTAATTGTAAACATCTGCAAATCAGTGAATAAGCTAAACCTTAGTGGGGATAGACTTTCTCTCAAACAATTTACCCCGAATCAAATTGGTTTCTCTCGAACACCAATAAGCAACAATGAAGCATAACTTTCACTTTAGTCTATTCACTCGCTCGAGCTAAATGTGTGGAAAAGGGTTTAGGATTCACTCTGTCAAGCTGAACCCATGACAACCCAATACCCACAGACCAAGGATTCAGTGATTTTGGTTTTAAAACCTCTCTCTCTAGCAAGCAAAAAACACAAAGTTAAGATTATATTTGGAATTACAACCCATTAAATTCAACCACGATTATTGAACGAAATCACTTTTAAACAACATATAAACTATCAATTAACAATACCTAACAGTTAAATAAACCCACAACCACATAATAACACTTGGGGTTTTAACTAGACATCATAAAAAGATAAAAAGTGTTACCAAGTTGTATTTCCATCAACTGTGTATTCTCTTTACAAAGGTCTAAAATGAAGAATCTTTAAAACCCACTTCCAATTTCTTAGAAATGGAAATATTCAAATCTTCAAACTAAGGAAATATTGTCTATCTATTCAGTTCTAAGCTCTAGACTTCAAAAACTGAATAATAATATGATTCAACAAAAGATCAGATATTAAGCTAAATATTTAAAGAATTATTTATCATTGTCAAAAAGTGTTCTTTGAAAGACCATTCAACCCAGTTAGTCGGGATCGCCGATCCACTCGGTGATCAGCTCTTTCGTCACTTTCATCACCATTCTTCTTTTGCCTTCAACATTCTTGAGGTTTTGAAACTTTGGGCGATATGGCATTGCATCGCGGAACCGTTCGGCGACTCGCCGATTTTATCTCGCCGACTACATTTTATCCTTCAAGGCTTGGTACTGTAGAAAATTAGGTGAGACCCTGGCCTTTCGACGACTCATCTAATGGGTTAGGCAATCCTCAAGCCTTCTTTCCATTGTTCTTTCAGATGCGTAGTTCCTTTTTGCTCAATAGTGTCCATGCTTTGTCCCTCAATCCAAATACCTAAAATTCAAAGATTTACATTAGTTATTGAAACAAAATATACATTTGAGGACACTAAATATGTTTAAATAAAGCCCTAAATGAGTCCAAATCATGGACTCATCACAAACCAAAAGAAATTGGGTTCTTTCTCTCCACAATATTTCTCTCTCTAGAACATCAAGAACAGGAAATGGTTCAAGCAAGAATCAAGGTCAAGTCACCATTCTTCGAGCAATTGTGGAATTTTGATAGTAAGGTATGATAGTTTTCATCCATGGATTCCTTCCATTCATAGAGTTCCCAAATTCCTGCACTTTCAAAGTTAGAAATCCCTAAATTGGGTTAGAGTTTTCTTCAATTGTCATAGGTTCTCTTGATTATTGATTTTAATTATTGGATTATGATCTCTTATGCATGGATTGATGATATATAGTGATTTTATGATGATTTCCCCTATTAACCCATGCAATCCCTATGTTTTCAAGTTATGATCATGTGATGTGGATTTTGATTATGAAAGGAGATTTTTTATGAAATTAAGCATGTATTGATATAATTACATGAATTTATGATGAAATCTGTATCTAACCCATGTTTTCTAAATGTTGATGATTGAAAGTGGGTTTTGAACCTTGAAAGGTAAATTATGGAAGTATGTATGTTCTTGTGAAACCTATGCAAATATTTTAAGGATGCTTTGAGAGTGAAGTATCAAAGATGGTGTTGTTGTTGTGTTGTTGAAAGGATTTCTCATGAAACATGTTAAAGTATGATATGAAAGGTTTTCTCACATAATAAAGGGTTCTAAGGTTGAAAGGTATTCTCACCTAATTGAATCAAAGATTAAGATCTTTTCTAATGAAACATAGCTTGAATTGGGTATTGTATGATACCTTTCCATGGATTATGACTTAGCTTGGATAGGCAAGATGATATCCGTTTCTATGGATAATAAGAACAAGTACGAAATGACTTTTCTGTGAGATTTATGCTTAGCACCGAGAGGATATGGAGATGGAAGCTTTCCTATTAGTAGAGGCTGGGTTTCTAGAAGCCATCTCCGTATCTCTTACCTATGTGCCCCCATAGGATGATTATCTAGATAGATATTAGCTAGTGGATCCACATAAGCTAGAAGTTCATGGTCCTTGCCTTAGCAAGTAGGACAACCCTTTTAGGTGTGGGAGACACCATGGGATCACGTTATAGCTCACATGGTCTCTATGTCGGTTAAGGCTAATTCCCACATTAATAATGAACTAAGGTTACTTCAAGAAGTATCTCATATGTTTTCAAGGTTTTCAAATGATGTTAGCTTGCATTAACCATGTTTTATAGCTTATGTTTTCTAACCCTTTTATGTCATATTTTAGCTTGCTCAATTGCATGTCATGAAATGTCCGCTTTTAGCATTTTCTAAAATGTTTAATGCATAGCTATCATACTTGGTACGTTATTTTGTACTAACGCATACTCTTGTCTATATTACCCCAAATATAGGGTACGACATTCAGGTTTCTCAGTTTTGTGGCTAGTAATTGATTTTAAGATTCCCGAGCTTAAGTGAGTCCTCATGCTTCAAGGACGAATTCTATTGTTTCATTTTCTTTCTTATTTTTAGTTTTGGACATGATGTATGGATTAGGCTCAAATGCATATTATTGTATTATATGGCTATTGCGGCAAGTGTTTTAGACTTTTGATTTTCTTTTATAAAATTATTAGACTTAACATAATGTTTTACCTCTATTGTTCTATTTTCTATGTTATGAATGCTAAGTGGCTTGTATGGGGTCCCTCGGGGTCCTATATGCCATGTTCCATCTAGGGTGTACCCTTGGGTCGTGCCAATTCTGTATCACCCAAGTAAGGCTAATGTTGTTGCTGATGCTTTGAACACGTTTTCTATGAGAAGTACCACCCATGTTGAAGCGGGCAAGAAAAAAATGGCCAAAGATGTGCACAGACTTGCACGATTGGGAGTTCAGTGGCCTGATTCCAATGAAGGTGGAGTGGTGGTGATGAATGGAACCAAATCATTACTAATGTCTGAGGTGAAGGAGAAACAAGAACAAGATCTTGTTTTACCTGAACTAAAAGCAAATGCTCATAAGAAGAAATTAATGGCTTTTGAACAAGGGGGAGATAGTGTGTTGAGATATTAAGGTAGGTTGTGTGTATTAAGGGTGGAGAAACTCCAAGAGAGGATCACGGAAGAAGCTCATAGTTCTAGTTATTCAATCCATGCCGGTTTTACAAAGATATATCGTGACTTGAGATTAGTCTACTGGTGGACTAGTATGAAGAGGTGTATTGCAAAGTTCGTATCCAAGTACCCAAATTTCCAACAAGTCAAGGTATATCACCAAAGGCCCAGGTGTATGGCTCAGAATATTGATATCCCGCAATTGAAGTGAAAGATGATCAATATAGATTCATTACTTGTTTGTCTCGATATTGTAGGCATTATGATTTGATTTGGGTGATTGTAGATCGGATGAGTAAATCATTCCATTTCCTGTTGATAACGACTATCAATTCAAGAGATAGTTCGACTTCATGGTGTTCTTATGTTTATCATTTCAGATAGAGATGCACAATTCACCGCTCAGTTTTGGAAGTCTTTTCAGAATGGTTTGGGTTGGAAGGTAAATTTGAGTATTGCTTTTCATCCTCAGATTGATTGTCAAGAGGAGTGAACGATTCAGAATTTTGAGAATATGTTGAGGGCATGTGTGATCGATTTCAAAGGTAATTGAAATGATCACTTAACTCTCATAGATTTTGATTACAATTATATCTATCAGTTTAGTTAACAAATGGCTCCTTTTGAGGGTCTTTATGGGAGAAGATGTAGATAGATTGGTTGGTTTGAGGTTGGTGAAGCTGAGTTGATAGGACCATATTTGGTTCATCAAGCAATGGAGAAGGTGAACATTATTCGGGAAATGTTAAAGACATCACAGAGTCGTCAGAAATCCAATACAGATGTTAGGAGAAGGGACTTAGAGTTTGAGGTTGATGATTGGGTTTATTTCAAGGTTTCACCCATGAAGGGTATTATGGGATTTGGCAAGAAGGGAAAGCTCAGTCCCCGGTATATTGGTTTTAATAGGATATCTAAGAGAAATGGAAATATAGCTTATGAGTTGGAGCTACTATCAGGGTTAGCAGCAGTCCATCCAGTGTTCCAAATTTGAATGTTGAAGAAGTGTATGGGCGATACTTCACTTATTATACCTACTGAGAATATCGGTATTAAGGAAAACCTATCTTATGAGGATGTACTCGTTAAGATTCTTGATCGTCAGGTTCACAAGTTGAGGACCAAGGAGGTTGCATCAGTCAAGGTCTTAAGGAGAAATTAATTTGTTGAGGAAGCTACTTGGGAGCATGAGGAGGATATAAAGAGGAGATAGCCACATATCTTTGCTTCTGGAGAAATTCCAAACTAAGGTAACAACTCTTTGTCAAGTATTATTTAAATTGCCACATTAATTTTATATTTGATTACTCATTGTGTGCCGGAATTGGGATAGTTGGATGTTTCCCACCCTTTTTCTTCTTAGTATAACCTCATTTGAGGACGAATGCTCCCAAGTGGGAGATATTGTATCACCTTATACTTCGTCAGGTTTTAGTTTTGGGCCAACTTCAAACAACCATCACTTTTAGCACATAAAGAATTAGATGGCCCATGAGGTATCAAATCGAAGGTCTTTGAGTCATCTTTCCAACGCCGTTGAGTTTTCTAAATACCAAGCTCGGATGAAGGAGTTATGCCCATTTGAGTGCTGCCTCTCTAATTAAAGCATTTCATCTTTCTTAAGAATGAGTATTTTGTCTTTTACTTACCCCCACTAAGCTTTCGCACCAATATAAGGGTCTAAACTGATTGACATTAGTTTTATTTTATTCTTAAACGTCTAGAAATTTAGGGCAAGGTTCAAGAGGAGAAAAGAGAAGCTTTCAAGAGGTCATCATGAAATTTAGGGAAATCGCCAAGAACTTAGTTCTTTCGAGGCATGTAAGCTTTCGTAGTGTTGGTTTGTTCACCTTCACACCAATTGTGTAAAATGTTACCCATGACATCGTTCTTGAAGTTTATTTATTGAGTTCTTGAGAAGTTTCTTGAGTTAGTTGACAATAGAGGTCTTTGAGTTCTTGAGGTGAGGGTTTTGCAAATGTGTTGAGTCACTGGATAGATTATGTGTGGGTTTCATTGAAATTGTTTTGGGTTTATGAAATTTTGTGAAATTGGACCATGAAAATACATTGGGTATGAATTGAATAGAGTTTAGGAGAGGAAAAAATATCGGACAAAAATATGTTCCCAGGTCTGGATCGCGGAGGCGTCTTAAAATTTCAGTCTTCAGATACTGACCTCTTCTCCGTGTCATGGAGAGGATATAGAGTCCATTGTATCGAAATTAATTTTGCGACCAAAAATTAAATCCTCTTCCACATCACGCCAATTCTTTTTAGTTCAAGTCATCGCTCTCTTCTTATTACTAACTATGTAAGACTTCATTAGTCATTGAGAGATCCTACATTCTAATCATAGCTCTTAAATTCACATTCCAAATCCAAGTATAATTAAGAGGAAAGTTCAAGAAAGTTCTTTTGGGTCATTTCGAGAAGTCTTTTGCAATCATATATAATTTTATTTAAGACTTGGGTAAAATGAATATGAAAATGAGGAGAGTTAACTTATATGTTTCAAATGAGTATAAAGGGAACTAAGTATTCCTAATTGTAATACTTTTACATTTAAAACGAGAGAAACACTGATTTCTAATTGAGTTTAGGAGGAGTCTTGAGCATCACCTCTTTTGAGAAGATCTTTCGAGTAATTATCTCAAATTGATGAAAACTTATGTTTTTAAAAGGGAAAAGGGTCTGAAATATATTCAAACTTTGACCGAAATGTCTATTACGATACTAAACTTTGGAAAGGACCTTTTACCCCCTGCACTATTTAATAGTGTATTTTAAAGGTATATATGTGCCCATGTGGACATAAAAAATAATGCATAATTATAAATAGTAATGTGTCCACGTGGACACATATATACCTTTAAAATACACTATTAAATAGTTCAGGGGGTAACAATTACACTATAAAATACTTCAAGGGGTAAAAGGTCCTCCATAAAGTTTGGTATCGTAACAACAATTTCAGCAACAGTTGGAGTATTTTTCAGACCCTTTTCCCTTTTTAAAACATATGAGAATGAGTTATATATATTATTGGGAGTATTATTGAGCACCGATATGGGGATGAGTTCATAAAACTCAAAATCCTCATAAACCATATATGCCAACATGGGTAAAGGGTCATAGTTTTTAGATGATTCCCTATCGGTTTTAAGCATAGCTTAGTTGATCTACTTAGTTGAGGTGTTATATACCCCAACAAGGTATAGGACAGTTCTAGCAGCGTGGGCAAGACGTTGTATTATCAGGTAGCTCATAGTGATGGTTGTCGGTTGAAGAATCTCCCAAATAAGAGCAAAAAGTTCTTTTATAGTATTTTTATACATATTGAGTCCATATCTATGGTTTTAAAAGTTTTATAGATTGCATTCTTTTTCCATTGCTTTTATAATTAGTTGAGGTAAGTATGTCTTCCTTTTCTATTAGTTCATCCCTTTACATGCTCATACATTAAATATACTTATGTCATTCAATCTGCATCTTTTCATGATGCAGATACAGGTGTTCAAGGTCATCAACAGGCACTTTGTTGATCCCATTGCATTCCAGCTAGCTTTGATGAGGCTCCTTGCTTTTCGCAGGGCTTCATATTATTGTTTTGTTCTTGTTAGGTTGTTGTGTGTCTTGTCCTGACATCCATCGTCTTATTTAGAGGCTTCATAGATAGTAGTAGTTAAGGAGTCTTTTTCCCCATCCCTTGTTGATGTTTTAAAGACTTTGAGTTGAATAGTTGTGTTTATTTGAGGTTTTGAGACGATTTGAGTTAAACTACTTTATTAATGAGATATCATGAGTTAATAACTACATTTGAGTTCTATGTTGCTGAGTAAGTCTTCCACTAAGTATTGAGCTAGGCCAAGCGTTCGCTTGGGGAGCAACGATGGTTCTCGAGTGTTGTCCACGTCAAGGGTTTAGACTCGGGGTGTGACAGGGGTTATATTAGAATGACTAAATTTTTTGCTCTTATGTTATTCTTGTTTTACTTTCTGCATTTCTTTCATGTTGTTGAATTTGAAATTGACTTGTCTTGATGGGAATAGACGTGTGTCATCATGTCCATTTTTGGATCATGAAATTTATGGCCCTATTATTGGAACATGAAAATAAAGATTATCCTGAACCAATAGGTCTTCTTCATCTTTATGTCTTTGCATAATAGATAGACATATGGCCTTGAGCGATGTTGAAACAGAAAGACAAACATCAGACCTTAGACTGAAAATACATAAATATTTTATAAGTTAAAATCTTATTTTCATTGATTATTGATGTACAAAAAGTTACAATCTATATTTTTCGAAAATATATAGTTTATTAAAGATAAACTAGAGATCTATGTATGATAATAGGGAACTCTAATTTTTAAATGTATACATGCAACAAAAATTTGTAAAGAAAGACCAAATTCGGTATACGAAGGAAAATGTTTCTTAGAAAATAAGTAGACTTCTTACTTGTAATTTTGATCTAGTGTGAAGTAGGTATGCCAAAATATTATCCTAAAATTATTTATACATAATCTAGATACAAATACTATGAGGGGTGGAGATAGAGTCTATGAGGGTAGGGTGAAAATGAAGTGTGTTTGATTTGGAAGGTTAGAGGAGACAATCAATGTGGAATGACACTTATAGAACTTGTGTTTTTTGTACTTATATTGAGGAAACCATTTCCTCATTGTTTAAGGAATCTAATTTCCCAAAAAAAAAAATTTCAAAGATTTTGACCAACCCGAACATGAGAAAATCTAAAAATTATTTCCTCCCTACCAAACACACTCCAAATATTTTAGAATTTTTTTCACCATGTGTATGATTGGTAAGAAAAAATATTTTTAATCTTTCTTTTGTTGATCATTGATATACAAAAATTTACAATTTAGATTTGATGAAAACATTAGTTGATTAAAGATAGACCAAAGGTCTATGTACAAGTATATTTATTTCCCTCAATCACTAGGATAAAAAAAAATCAACAGTATAATAATGTTCTTAATACTGTTTCAACCTATATATTAAGATATGTGAAACATATTAGAAATAATATAAAAAAGTATTTTCTCAAAGAAGAAAATCGAGCCCACTAAATGCACAATGCGTCCTTATTGTGTGGACGATTGCTTATTGTGCCTTATCGGAAGTCATAACCATAAGGAAAACTCACAACTCTTCAGAAAATTCAACTTTTCATAAAAATCACAACTCTTTATAAAAGTCATAACTCTTCGTAAAAGTTATAACTCTTTATTTTCCATTAATTTAACTTTTCATAGTCCATTTATTTAACTTTTGATTTTCCATTCATACATTTTAAAACTCAACAGTCACAAATATAATTTCCTTTCTATATACGAAAAGATTAGACTTGAATCCTTCCTTATATATTGACCCCAAGTCTATCTTCTTCTCTCATAAGTTTATTTGTCACTGATTTAAGATCTTAGAAAGAAAATAAAAAAGTCCCTTGTGCAACACCAGAAAATGATACTATAGGGACACTTCCACAACTATTAATCTAGATAAGTGAGTATTATTTACAGTTTTATTTCAATTTTCTTAGAATGTTTCATATGATTTATACGCCTATGGTCTTGACTAATTGTCACGCCCCAGATTCAAGGGCGCAACTGGCTCCTAATGCCAAAACTCAGGCTCGAGGTGACCTTGTTGAACCAATTGCTACTAGTGCATGGCAGCCACACACAGTCAAGAAAACAAACAAGTATATCTCGGCTTAAAATTAAGCCCTAGACCGACAAGGCCCCTGTAAAAAGATCCATAAAAGAAATAGCTACTCCCAGGCGTTCATATAAAGAAATAGCCAACTAGCACAAAAGTCCTGATTGGGCTGTCGAGGACACCATGATCTCTATACCAAAACTGAAAGCAAGTATGTCAAGACAATGCATCACACAACTAACAAGTTTCAGCAAACCAACAAACTAGACAAGCATGGCCATAACGTAGCTATAAAACCCACACACTAGTCTGCAAGCCTCTAAGAATAGTAAAGATTAGATGGACAGGGGCCCATCCTACACATATAGATATATACAACAAAAGGTAACAAACCTCCCAACTATGGCAGCTCCGGAAGAAAGGGGCTAGCCAATCAGATAAAATTCAATCCTGCTGTTGAGGAGGTCTACTCAGTGTTCTGTCAGGACCTACATGCATGAATGCAGCGCCCCCAAGGCAATGAGGTGTTAGTACAAAATAATGTATAGAGTACGAAAGGCAATAGACTATGATGAGGTATCCTGATATACTGGAATAATCTGATAAATAAATCAAGGATAAGATAAGTGTACTGACCTGCTCTTCAATCTAAATTTATCAAAAATAATAAAACAACAACCTAACCAATCCCCCATAAGCTCGGTAGGTACAAACAGCACACAAGACCACCTACTCAGGCCCCCATAAGCCCGGAAGGTGCTAATCAGCCTATATACCTCTATCGGTAGTCCCCTAGTACTGTATGAAGTCACATATCCCTCTTAGGCATTAATATAGCCCCATAGGCAATACATAGCTCTCTTAGGCATCAATATAGCTTATAGACAACTCATAGCCCTCTTAGGAAACAACATGGCCCTGTAGGAAGCACATGACCTTCTTAGGCGTCAATATAGCCCTATAGGAAACTCATAGCCCTCTTAGGCAACAACATGGTCCCGTAGGCGACTCATAGACCTTTTAGGCACCCATATAGCTCTATAGGCAGAACATATCCCTTCTAGGCATAGATCACATTTATGCAGCTAACCACAATAGCCCCTAGGGCAACAATAACAATCCAATCACTAAAAGAGAGCAATTTAGTTATAAGCAACCTATACAAATAGCCTCTAATTCGTGTCCAACATAGGGACACTACGAACTGAATAAGAGTCCCGACAAGGGAGAATTATGACAACTCGAGCAGCCAGCAATCAACAATCACGTCTACAAGTATATCAAGGATAACGACCCAAATACATTGCTTCTAAGCTTTAACGATACATGCCGTAAGTAGGGAATAGCTTTAACATACCTTTTTTGCTAAATTCACGTGGCCTAACGACTATTAGTCATAACTCCCTCGATACTACTATAAGGTAGGACCATAGTCAACAAAAAAATATAAAAGATAGCATGACAATATGATAAAAGATATGTATTTCCGTCACAAAGTGTTATTTGCTGCTTATAAAAGCTAAACTTGATGAATGAAAGGTATTACCTCGATCTTAGGGTCGTAATACGCCTTAAAACCTTCAAATATATTCAAAACCTTGTTGTCCAAACACTAAAGTGTGATATACTACTCAATCGATAAAATAGATGATACAACGATAATGAGCCCAAAGCGTAAAACAACTTCTGTCAATGACTTAAATCGAGAAAATATATACTTCACTTTATCCTAGAAATGGGTTTCTCTAATTTCTCTTGTTCTTAGCTTAAAAATGAAGAAAAAGGTCGAAGAAGAAGATATATGTAACAATCCACCAACCTAGGGCCCCACCTCACGTGCCTGAATGCGCAGTCCTACGAAAAGGCGAATATCTCTCTATTCTGAAGTCGTATCAACCAACGGTTTGATGCATTGAAAACTAAACTCATAGACCTTCGATTCGATAGGTCGTGAGGATCATAACTCTTAATATATTGGGATAAAACATCCTAGACATTTGACCCAAGTTTCAGACAAATATTTAGAAAGGAATTTACGGTAACTTTCGCCAATTTTTATTTTTCCACTTACATAACTTCAAAACTTGAGATACAACACTTGAAGACTTAAAATATCACATAACACATCATTATTAATTTATTACCCACCCTCCTGGTCTTTCCACGAAGATACGAGTCAAATTATACGTTTTAAAAAGTAGGGGTGTTACATTCACCCCCCCTTAGAAACATTCATCCTCGAATGCAAAATCTGAGTCACGCAGTTCAGTCCCCAAGAGTTACCAAAATTTAGGCAATGTATCCTTTGTAGAGGTCACTATCCAAGACCCTAAAATGCAAAATTTCTAACCTAGGCGTCTCAAATGATCACATAAATTGCTAAGCACTATAGCTCCACAATAATAATAATCAATAGTATATATATATATATAAATCAAATTGGTATCTTACCTTACTGATATAATATAAAATGATATGCCATAACCCTAGGGTTTGAAGCAAGTGAGGATATTTGGAACTCATGCCATCCTCAGCTTCCCAGGTCACCTCTTCTCTATTCTTGTTTCTCCACAATACTTTAAACGAATCCACCTCTTTGGTCCTCAATTTACGGACTTGCCGTTCTAAAATGGCAACTGGAGTTTCCTCATATGACAACTCCTCTGTAATCTGAACATCCTCAACTGGGACAACCCGAGAAGGGTCTCCTACGTACTTCTGTGGCATCGATACATGGAAAAATGGATGAACATATTTTAGCCCCGAAGGCAATTCTAACTCATAAGCGACTCGTCCTACCCTTCGAAGTATCTGGTATGGCCCAATGAATCTTGCACTAACCTTTCCCTCTTTGCCAAATCGCATAACACCCTTCATAGGCTAGACTTTTAAGAATACCCAGTCATCGACACAAAACTCTAAGTTCCTTCATCGCACATCTGAGTATGACTTCTGTCGGCTTTGAGCTGTTAGCAACCTCTCCTGAATGAGCTTAACTTTCTCCACTGTCTGTTGTATTAAGTCGGGTCCAATTAACCCTTACTCACCTACCTTAAACCATCCAATGGAGGATCTACATTTTCTCCCATACAAAGCCTCATAAAGTGCCATCCTGATGCTGGAATGATAACTATTATTGTATGCAAACTCAATAAGAGGCAAGTGGTCATTCCAACTGCCCTTGAAGACTAGCACGCATGCCCGTAACATATCTCAAGTGTCAAAATTATGCGCTTAGCTTGGCCATCTGTCTGAGGGTGAAATCGAGTACTAAGATTAACTTATGTCCCTAATCCTTTCTGGAAGAACTTCAAGAAATTGGCGGTAAATTGTGCTCCTTTATCAGATATAATAGTTACTCGGACACCGTGTAGCCTAACAATCTCTCTAACATACAACATTGCATAGTCTTAGGCCGAAAAAGTAGCCTTGACTGGTAAGAAGTGGGTTGATTTTGTTAGTATATCAACAATTACCTAAATAGAGTCAAACTTGCGATGCGATCGAGGTAACCCTGTAATAAAATCCATATTAATTACTTCCCACTTCCACAAAGGAATGGCTATCTCCTGAACTAGCCCAGTGGGCTTTTGGGGCTCAACCTTCACTTGTTGGCAGTTAGGATACTGTGCCTCAAACTCAGCAACGTCCTTCTTCATCCTATGCCACCAATAAATTTCCTTAATATCATGGTACATCTTTGTCGAACCAGGGTGAATAGAATAACGGGAATGATGTGCCTCTTCCATAATTTGATATCGAAGCCCTGCAACATTTGGAGCACACAATAGACCGCTATATCTGAGGACTCCATCTTCTGCTATATCAAATGCTAAAGATTGTTGATCCTGACCCTTGGCTCAAAGTTTCTCTAAGCTAAGATCCTCTTGTTCCCGTGATTTTACTTCAACAACTAGAGATGATATGGCTGTGTCCTGAATTGTTACCCCACTATCTTCTGCCTCTAACAATCTGACTCCCAAGCTAGCTAACTGCTGAAGCTCTCGCGCTAGCTCACGCTTCTCAACATCTAAATATGATAAACTACCCATAGATCTTCGACTGAGGGCATCAACTACCACATTCACCTTTCCTGGATGATATAAAATTTCGATGTCGTAGTCTTTCAGTGACTCAAGCCATCGACGTTGTCGCAGATTAAACTTCTTCTGTCTAAATATATATTGAAGGCTTTTATGATCTGTGAAGATGTCAACATGAACGTCATACAAATGGTGTCTCCAAATCTTTAACGCATGCACAACTGCAGCCAACTCTAAATCGTAGGTTGGATAGTTCTTCTCATGCTTCCTCAACTGCCTTAAAGCATATCCGATAACTTTACTATGCTATATTAGAACACATTCCAACCCAACACCAAAAGCATCGCAGTACACCGCAGAGCCTTCTGAACCCTCTAGCAATGCTAGAATTGGTGCTAATGTCAACCTGTCCTTCAGCTCCTGAAAACTATGCTCACAAGCGTCAGTCCATTGAAACTTAACTGCTCTTTGAGTAAACTTCGTTAATAGTGCTGAAAGTGAAGAAAACTCCTCTACAAACCTTCTGTAGTACCCAACTAACCCTAAGAAACTACGAACCTCAGTCGGAGTCATAGGTCTGGGCCATGTTTTTACAGTCTCAATCTTTTGTGTATCAACCACAATGCGTGCATCTGATACCATATGGCCTAAGAAAGCTATAGAGTCTAACCAGAACTTGCAATTAGAAAACTTTGCATAAACACTGCTGGGGCATTAGTTAATCCAAAAGACATTACCAAGAACTCAAAGTGTCCATATCTAGTTCTAAAAGTTGTCTTTGGAACGTCTTTCTCCCGAACTCGAATCTGGTGGTACCCAATCTTTGAGAAACAGTTAGCACCTTGTAGTTGATCAAACAAGTCATCTATCCTCGGAAGGGGATACTTATTCTTTATAGTTACCTTATTCAACTGTCGATAATTGATACACATTCTTAGTGAGCCATCTTTCTTCCTTACGAACAACACTGGTGCACCTCATGGTGAAACACTAGGCCAAATAAAGCCTTTATCCAGAAAGTCTTTCAGTTGATCCTTCATCTCCTTTAACTCAGCAGGAGCCATTCTATAAGGAGGGATAGATATGGGTTGTGTACTTAGTAGCATATCGATAGAAAAATCAATTTCTCATTGTGAATGGATACTAGGGAATTTTTTTGGAAATACATCTTGAAACTCATTAACTATCAAAATAGATTGAAGAGTCGATGGTTATGCATCTATATCATGAATGTGAACAAGATGATAAACACAAACCTTGGTAATCATCCTCCTTGCCTTAAGATAGGAAATAAACCTACCTTTCGGCAATGCTGTATTGCCTTTCAATTCCCGAACTGCCTCTCCTGGAAAGTGGAATCTAACAATCTTTGTTCGGCACTTAATATAAGCATAACAAGACGCTAACCAGTCCATACCCATAATGACATCGAAATCGACCATCTCTAACTCTAGGAGATCTAAAGAGGTCTGTCGGTCAATAATTTCTACCGTGCAACCTCGATAGACTCTTCTGGCAATAATAGACTTACCAACTGGTGTAGATACAATAAAGGGTCAATCTAATGACTCTGCTACTGTACATAACTCCCTCGCAATAAATGGAGTAACATAAGACAAAGTAGATCCAGGATCTATCAAAGCATAAACATAATGGGAGCAAAAAAATCAATGTACCTGTCACAACATATGGTGATGACTTTGATTCGTGTCAGCTGGTTAATGAATATGTACGGTTCTATCCACTACTGGAACTAGATGCTCTCTCTCTTCTTTCTCCTTTACCCCTACGTGCTGAACTCTGGGGTCCACTCTATGTAGACTATGCTCATGAGGAGGAAGCTACTGCTGGCCTAGTCGACTGACCTATACCACCCTGACCTATGGTAGGGTAGTTTCTCCACCCATTCCCCTCCTGTCCACAAGAATAACAACTTGTGGAACCCTATCTGCACCTCCCAAAATGCATCCTACTACAAGTAACACAACATGGCGAGGATGTCCTAGCCTGTCTTGAGCCCCTCTGCTGCTACAAGCCTGATGCTCGTGAACCCTCACCTGATCCTGACTGTTCCTGATGATCAAATCTACTACCCTGGAACTGTTGTGGTGCAGGTCTAGTTGGCCTAATAAAATATCGGGGTCTGGAACCACCCTAAAAATCTACCTGCGAAACAGTGAGCCTATCCCTCTTCTGCCTCCCTCTCGACCCTCTCACTCGTATACTGTAGATGTCGGTGATCCTCTATGCCCTGTGCGAAGGCCTGAATCCGCGAGATATCTATAATATCATTTAGCGCAGCGGTAGAACAAGCCTCGATATAGTTTGAGTAAAGCCCTCCCACAAGTCTACGCACCGTGTCATGTATCGTATCAACAAATGCTAGTACATATCTAGCCAATGAATGAAATCTTAGCCCGTACTCTCGGACACTCATGCCACCCTATTAGAGGTTCAGAAAATGGTCCACCCGGCCATTCCTAATCTCTCGAGGTAAATAGTGAAATATGAAAGCTTTTGTGAAGCTATCCCAAGTGGGTAGAGATGTATCTTTTCGCCTAGATCTCTCCCAACTTTCATACCACAACACTGCAATATCATGCAATCGAAATGCTACTAACTTAACTGACTCAGTCGCTGAGGCATGCATGACTCTGAAGATCCTATGAAGCTGATCAACAAACTCTTGAGGGTCTTTTCTGCGATCTGTCCCTGTAAACTGTGGAGGATTCAAGGCAAGCAATTCATGAACTCTCGAACTTCTGGGCCCTTCAGAAGGTCTGGTAATATCTAGCGCAACTGGTTGGCACTGTGCAGCTACTAACTGTGCTAACATATATACTGCACTTTTGAAATCTTGATCAGATGAAATAAGAGGAACTAGAGGTGGTATTGGTGGTGGATCCGGAAGTCTTGTAGCCCTCGGAGGCTCCTGAAGTTGTGAAGCAGCTATAGGGGGCTGAGAAGATGTCTCAACCTGGGTCTCACAATAGGCTACGTCCACCTGTGGTATCTTGCCGGTACCCTCGCTTGCAGTTGTATATAGCCCCTGGCTAGTTGTGGTCTATGTAGTATCAGTCATCTTTATATGCATACAAGTATCAATTATAAGACAGAAACCTAAACCCTTAAGACACGACTTTATAGCACGAGGTTAGCAAAACAAGGTTAGTCATTCTAACAGGCTCGGTAGCTTCTTGTTTATCGAATGTGCTGCACAACAAATTTATAAACAAGACTCTACTAGACATAGCTTGTATACTCCCTAGGATTCGACGTTGCTCTGATACAAAGTTTGTCATGCCCCAGATTCAAGGGCGCAACTGGCTCTTAATGCCAACACTCAGTCTCAAGCCGACCCTGCTGAACCATTTGGTACTAGCGCATGGCAGCCACAAAAAGTCAAGAAAACAAATAAGTATATCTCGGCTTAAAATTAAGCCCTAAACCGACAAGGCCCTTGTAAATAGATCCATAAAAGAAATAGCTACTCCAGGGGTTCATATAAAGAAATAGCCAACTAGCACAGAAGTCCTGATTGGGCCGTCGAGGCCACCATGATCTCTATACCAAAACTGAAAGAAGGTATATCAAGACAATGCATCACACAACTAACAAGCTTCAGCAAACCAACAAACTAGGCCGGCATGGCCATAACGTAGCTATAAATCCCACACACTAGTCTTCAAGCCTCTAAGAGTAGTAGAGATTAGCGGGACAGGGGCTCAGCCCACCCACAAAGATATAAACAAAAAAGGTAACAAACCTCCCAACTCTGGCATCTCCGGAGGAAAGGGGCTAGCCAACTGAATAAAATTCAATCCTACCGTTGAGGAGTTCTACTCAGCCATTTGTCAGGACTTGCATGCGTGAATGCAGCGCCCCCAAGGCAATGGGGCGTCAGTATAAAATAATGTACAGAGTATGAAAGGCAATAGACTATGATGAGGTATCCTAATATACTAGAGTAATCTGATAAATAAATCAAGGATAAGATAAGTGTACTGACCTGCTCTTCAATCTAAACTTATCAAAAATAATAAAACAACAACCTAACCAAGTCCTCATAAGCTCGGTAGGTACAAACAGCACACAAGACCACCTAA
Organism: Solanum commersonii; assembly: GCA_029007595.1. Lineage (NCBI taxonomy): Eukaryota > Viridiplantae > Streptophyta > Magnoliopsida > Solanales > Solanaceae > Solanum > Solanum commersonii. Next base: position 142,265 of record JAJTWQ010000373.1, read on the forward strand.
TCAGGCCTCTACAAGCCCAGTAGGTGCCAATCAGCCTATATACCCCTATCGGTAGTCCCCTAGCCCCGTAAGAAGTCACATAGCCCTTTTAGGCATTAATATAGCCCCGTAGGTAGCACATAACTCTCTTAGGCATCATCATAGCCTATAGACAACTCATAGCCCTCTTAGGCATTAATATATCCCCGTAGGCAGCACATAGCTCTCTTAGGCATCAACATAGCTTATAGACAACTCATAACCCTCTTAGGCAACAACATGGCCGTGTAGGAAGCACATGACCTTCTTAGGCGTCAATATAGCCCTTTAGGAAACTCATATCCCTTTTAGGCAACAATATGGTCCCGTAGGCAACTCATAGCCCTTTTAGGCACCCATATAGCTTTATAGGCAGAACATAGCCCTTCTAGGCATAGATCACATTCATGTAGCTAACCACAATAGCCCCAAGGGCAACAATAACAATCCAATAGCTAAAAATGAGCAATTTAGTTATAAACAACCTGTACAAATAGCCTCTAATTCGTGTCCAACATCGGGACACTACTAACTGAATATGAAACCCGACAAGGGAGAATTAAATTAACTCGAGCAGCCAACAATCAACAATCACGGCTACAAGTATATCAAGGATAACGACCCAAATACATTGCTTCTAAGCTTTAAGAAAACATGCCGTAGGTAGGGAATAGCCTTAACATACCTTTTTCGCTAAATTCACGTGGCCTAACGACTTTTACTCATAACTCCCTTGATATTACAACAATGGAGAACCATAGTCAACAAACAAAAATAAAAGATACCCTGACAATATGATAAACGATATGTATTTCCGTCAGAAAGTGTTGTTTGCTGCTTATGAAATCTAAACTAGATGAAAGAAGGGTATTACCTAGATCTTAGGTTCGTAATACGCCTCAAAACCTTCAAATATATTCAAACCCTTGCTGACCAAACACTAAAGTGTGATATACTATCCAATCGATAAAACAAATTATACCATGACGATGAGCCCAATGCGTAGAACAAGTTTCTTGAAGGACTTACGTCGAGAAAATATATACTTCAGTTGATCCTAGAAATGGGTTTCTCTAATTGCTCTGGTTCTTAGCTTAAAAATGAAGAAAAAGGTCGAAGAAGAAGATATATGTAACATTCCACCGACCTAGGGCCCCACCTCACGTGCCTGAATGTGCAGTCCTACGAAAACACAAATATCTCTCTATTCTGAAATTGTATGAACCAACGGTTTGATGCGTTGAAAACTAGACTCGTAGACCTTCAATTTGATAGGTCGTGGGGATCATAACTCTTAATGTATTGGTATAAAAGTTTCGAGACATTTGACCCAAATTTTAGACAAATATTTAGAAAGGAATTTATCGTAAATTTTGCCAATTTTTATTTTTCCACTTACCTAACTTCAAAACTTGAGATACAACACTTGAACACTTAAAAATATCACATAACACATCATTATTGATTTTTTACCCACCCTCCTGGTATTTCCACAAAGAAACGAGTCAATTTATACGTTTCGAAAAGTCGGGGTGTTACATCCATCCCCTCTTAGGAACATTCGTCCTCGAATGAAAACTCTGAGTCACGCGGTTCAATCATTAAGAGTTTCCAAAATATAGGCGGTGTATCCTTTGTAGATGTCACTATCCAAGAACCACAATGCAAAATTTCTAACCTAGGTGTCTCACATGATGACATAAATTGCTAAGCACTATAGCTCCACCATAACAGTGCGAGCAGATATACAATGACAACCACAATAATAATAATCATTAGTGTATATATATATATATATAAATCAAATAGGTATCTTATCTTACTGCCATAATATAAACTGATATGCCATCACCTTAGGGTATGAAACAATTGAGGATATTTGGACCTCATGCCATCATTAGCTTCCAAGGTCACCTCTACTCTATTCTTGTTTCTCCACAATACTTTAACCGAAGCCACCTCTTTGGTCCTCAATTTACGGACTTGCCGATCTAAAATGGAAACTGGAGTTTCCTCATAGGACAACTCCTCTGTAATCTGAACATCCTCAACTGGGACAACCTGAGAAGAGTCTCCTACGCACTTCTGTAGCATCGATACATGGAAAACTAGATGAACATATTTTAGTCCCGAAGGCAATTCTAACTCATAAGCCACTCATCCTACCCTTCGAAGGATCTGGTATGGCCCAATAAATCTTGGACTAATGTTTCCCTTTATGCCAAATCGCATAACACCCTTCATAGGCGAGACTTTTAAGAATACCCAGTCATCGACACAAAACTCTAAGTCCTTTTGTCGCACATCTGAGTATGACTTCTGTCGGCTTTGAGCTGTTAGCAACCTCTCCCGAATGAACTTAACTTTCTCCACTATCTGCTGGACTAAGTCAGGTCCAATTAACCCTGACTCACCTACCTCAAACCATCCAATGGGGGATCTACATTTTCTCCCATAGAAAGCCTCATAAGGTGTCATCCCAATGCTGAAATGATAACTATTATTATATGCAAACTCAATAAGAGGAAAGCGGTCATCCTAACTTCCCTTGAAGTCTAGCGCGTATACTGATACACTCAAATTACACTTCCCTACAGAAGCATAAGCGATCGTTATCAAGTAGAGAACCCAACTTGTAGGTTGGGGTCGATCCCACAAGGAAAAATGGTTTAGACTTTACTTTAGCCTACAATTATATTTGATTAGTCAAAGATCTTCCAGAAACAAATAATTAAAAAGGGGGGATTTGTTTATAATAAATAATAAGAATTCAATAAAATTCAGTAATTAAACAAAACTCAGTTTTTGGTTGTTATCAAGATGAGAGAAATAACTAGGGCGTACGTGTTCCCCACAAGCTCATAACGCAATAATCCTAGTAACAGCAATCCCTTCCTAGTGTATTACATGCAAAGTGATAAGTTAGGTATCTCTAAATCCTTGATCCGGCATTTAGAGAATTTCACCCCGCACCTTGATCCGGCTACGTGTGTACACTTTACTAACCCTTACCTTTACCTCATATTAGACATCATAATCGATGTTTGGCTTAGTTATTACTTCGCACCAATCGATACTAGTCTATTAGATAGTATCACACTAAATCTATGTTGATAATTCTTTTCTTGTTGATTACCTCATTGATCCGGCAAGTAGCAACAAGGCGAGTTCTAACGTTGGCCACCGTTAAAAAGACTTTTAAACGAAAGAACAGAAATTCAACTTGAGTTGGAAAGCCAAAAATCTTCAAAACGAACTTGTAAATTTAATAATTGTCAAAGTTGTAATTCAATCTCCAAAGTCAAAAGTAGAACTACAATAATAATGTCTAACCCCAAAAAACGAGGTTTACATGCCCTATTTATAGAAAAACAAATCCTAATTTAAAAAGGAAACAATTTAAGGAAAGTCTGTTCAGGTACACGTATTCAATCCACGAGACTGACTTACGGACCGTCAATGGATCTACAGTCCGTAAGTCCCTTCCGTAAGCCAGGACTTAGAAAATGTTTGAGCTCTCAAAAATCAGCCTCTATGAAGCAAACGATGGACAGACAGGATGGTCCGTCGATTTATCCACGGTCCGTCAATCCTCTCCGTAGCTCCATACTTAGAATCTTCAAAAATCAGGTACTGGAACCCTTCTCTGTCACTTTCTATGGTTTAACTTGATGCAGGTCCGTAGGCTGATCTACGGACCGTCGATTGACACCGTGGTTCCACACTTGGTCGATTTTCCCGATTTGTCATCCGTCCCTTGGCCGGCGATCTACGATCATCACCTACGGACCGTCAATGGACCTAAGGTTCGTAGATCGGCTCCGTGAATGCTCTTTTTCTGCAATTTGATCAGTTGTCTCGATACTTCTACGCCTGAACATCTTTCCTGCAAAAACATAATAAAACACATAAAAACCAATACGATAAGGCCCTATACACACACAACTTGTAAGTTAAATGTATTAGAAATACCGTAAACTCACGATATATCAACACCCTCAACTTAAATTCGTTGTTTGTCCTCAAGCGACGCAATACAACTCTAAACGACTCTTGTATAGCAGCAAGCGTTTCAAACCCAAGCAATCACATGGCTCTCTACCCCCCTTACTTTTTTAGATGCAACTTCGTGCTTTTAGACTTGACAAGCTAATCCATGCCTATCAAACTATGACACAGATCGACCAACTAACACACAACTTGCACCTTATCACTATTACCAAGACACCAACTTTCCAACAATGTAACTTGTGCCCTTACTTCAAACGAAATCCTTTCTTTCACAAAAATTGAATGTCATTTATGGTGTAAGGATTTATTCAACACTCACTCGAAGTAATTTCAAATACAAATCGAGTGCTTTATACCATAAGTTTTCCCTTATTTTCGGTGCTTAGACTCTCCAAACTAGATTCTAGGATCACTATAGGACTTTATTGGCTTGTAACGTGGGTTGGTCGGGTGTGGTACATTTGGGTACCGATTAGTGACTTTACGCCCTCCTCGACATTACACTTTTGGCTTTTAACCTCTTTTGGCCCTATTTCGGCATCATACCATTTTACCTTCTTTCGCTTGATTTCCTTCAACCAAGAATGTGTATTCGGAATTTGTAACACTTTATTTTTCTCATTCATCTTTTTTTATTTTTTTATTTTTAGCTTTCAATCAATCACATCCTTTCTACACATTTTCTCTCTTTTTCACCTCACTCTTTTCATACCCATTTGTCTCTCAGTATCTTCTTTCATAGCCACCCTCAACTTATAGAATTTTTTATTAGTTGAGGTGCACAATACCCGTTGTCGGGTCAGGTCCATGATTTGAAGTTACTTTTACATTAGCCACCCTCAACTTAGGCTTTTGGCCTAAACTGAAGTGCATATGTCCAAGGAAGGACCAGGGCCAACATATTAGATTATGGGAAGGTGAGTTTAGGGTTTTTAGAAAGAAATGGTTTATTTTAGGCTCAAAAACTGGATCAAAGGAGCAGGTTATTTCATTTGGTTGAATCCTTCTCGGCAATTTGCTGACTTTTCGAGAACAACGGCCTATGATCACTTCCTAACCTCTAGATTGAGTTGTCTTAGCGGGACTAACCGGGCAAGTTCTAGCTTTGCACAAACTGTTTGAACACAACAATACTCACCCACTCATGGCACATTGTTTCATTATCGATTATTAGATTACTTAGTTCAAGTTTCAGCTCAAGTCATACCATCAAGTTGATTTATTATGTCATATTCGAATCGGCACAATCAACTAATCATAGCCTAAAACATCTAGCATACATCCTAAAATTTGACGGGTATCATTTTTTATAAGCCATCATGCTTCATTCTCGTATTATGCTTCAACACATACAATCCTAACACATGCCGGTTCAACGAAATTAAATAGTCCTTTGGGGAAAAAGAATTGCAAGGCAAGAAAACCCCAAAGGAGGATTTATGAGTTGGGTTATTCATATTTCACCCTATCACTCACAATCCATTTGTCCCACCCCTAACAAAAATAGATGCAGTTGTCCCCAACGCATATATAATAGTAAAAGACAATGGATTGGGTAAAGCAAACCTGCCCCGTAGTGCTCTCTCACTCTCTCGGCGTCTCCCGCAATAGGTTGGGCCGCTACAGCGGGCGAGCTCGACGCCTCGCCACTCGCTCACGCTCTCTCGTGGCGCAACTCCTCATCGACTATGGACGCCCTCCTAGCCTCCTTCTCCCGCCTGTCGTGTCTCTTGAGGGCTTTCTCCTCCTCGGTGCGGTGAGACGTGCCGTTGCCTTTTGCCTGTGTAATTAGAAGTCCCTCCTTTGCGGTCCCTTTGAAGGGCATCTAGCTTGTATCATCAGCCGGTGCGGTGGGGGCACCGGGGCTCGGACGGCGGGTGCAGCAAGAATGGTCTCGATGTCGGACCGGAGACAAGCTATGTCCACCGCAAAGAAGAGAGATGAGATGGCGGGGCTGGTCGCTCGAGGACTCTCGTTCGAAGGCATCTAGGCGATTATTGACGGCTGGACCTTTCGGTCCATCATATCCTCCATCCTGCGCTCCACTCTAGCCTCGGACTCAAAGAATTGACTTTTGCATCCAAATTTGAATGTGGTGTAGCAACGTAGCCATACGAGCTTCCAGCTTCGAACTCGGCCAAGGGAACAGATGCGCCCAACTGCGGTGTGGACCGGGACGAACTGGGGCCCATGCTAACTGCCTGAGAAGAGGATCCCGGGACATTATCGGTGTGATCGGGAGCGTTGAAATCATCGCCCTGTGCCTGCCCCACTGTGTCTGCAAGATCGGTACCCAAAGGAGGTACCTCAACCTGAGGCTCTCTGCGCGGTGCTGCTACATTCGCCTCATCCCGAATGAGGCCGATGTCCAATCCGCTTGTAGGGTGGACTAGTCTATCACAATGCCAGATCGGCACTCCAGAGTCCCTGCACAACTAAAAAATAAGGCAAGGAAAAGGGTAAGTTGTGGAGGTCCTGAATGCCCTCTCGTGGATCTCTGCCAGCAGCATGCGGGCAAAGTCAATCTCTACTCCCGCTACCAATGCAGCTACCATGACTGCTCTGTCCCACGTGACTTGATTATCCGCTTTAGTCGGCAACACCCTGTTCTGCACCAGTAACCAAAAGAATTTGGCCACAAAGGTCAATGTCGCCTTCCTGATACCCAAACGTGGAGCAGCAACCCATTCAGCACGCTCGCCATCTGTGAATAACAGGTGAATGTTTGGAACAAGTGTGCAAGCTCCCCGTCGAGAACTCTCCACTCTTACGTGATCGGTTGGGCCATTTTACGTTTTGTCATTTACCATCTTAGCATCCCCTTGTATATTTTCCATTGGCCTCGACACACCATCTATATTTGCTCACGGCGCACGGAGTAGGAGCATCATTCGGGGGCACGGGTATGAACTCCCGAACTAGTGGCCTCGTCGGATGAGGCACTTGATCCTTTTCTTCCGATCCGGTGGAAGATTTAGCATGGGACCACAGCTCAGGAAGATTCAGATCGTGAAGAATTGGCTGCGGGAGCGGAGGCATGGTCGATCCCGATCTTGAGGCGAGACTCCCTCCGGGCGGGAAGCGGCCCAGTTGGTGCCCCCGATTAGTGTGTGCTCCTCATCGGAGACAGAGTGACTACATCGGGAATCACCTTCCGGGTGTGCCTCGCGCGCGAGAAGTCCTAGTGTTGAGAGGCACGTACGGGGACATCGATATCGATGTCTCGTGTCCTCATCAATCAACCGAAAACTAGGGCCTTGATTTGGACTTGCCTCTTTTTGAATAGGTGACCATCTTCTTAGGTGCCATTGTACCTGCGTGAACGATTTTAGTGTCCAAAAGTAATCAAAACTATACTACGAAGAAGGAAAACGATAAACAAACAATAACAAAGTCAGAAAAAAAAATTCAGAAACAGGCCACAGTGGTCATCCATGGAGGGTACCTACGGTCCGTGGGACTCTACCGTGGATCAGGAGACCAAAAAATATAAGTTGCAGATGGAAACCACGGATGTGCAGAACGGTCCGTAGATCAATCTACGGACCGTAGTCCACTTCCGTGGTTTTACACTTGGCTAATTTTTTGTGTGTGTATCTAATGACGAACCTCATCTATGGTCCGTAGATGGATCTACGGTCCGTAGATGGGGTATCGTGGATGCCATTTATGCCCAGATTTTACCCTATCTAGTTAATTAGGCATCCAAGGTCCTAAAGTTCAACATTAACAAGCCTCATCATGCATTTTAACACTCAATTATGCTAGTTCTTCATTCGTACGATTCCGATTGGTTATTTAACACATAATTTAGAGAAATTTTGGAACCCTAAGTCGAAACTTACATAAAGGCTTACAATCACATATAATCAAACTACACAATCACTATCTATCATTCTAAGGGTATTGTAACTTGTAAATTAATCATGTAATTACATTAAACAATAACCCTAGTTAAGACCCAATTCCCGACGTACTATATTCATGCTATGAATCGAAATTCAAAGTGGGGATCAAATTCATTACCTAGCAAGCAACGAGGAGTGGGGGATTGTGTGATGACACGGCTTAGCACAACAATTGAACCACTTCTAGTGCTATCAAACCCAACACCAGATTTTAAAAAGTGAAATATGGGATGGGGGTAAACTAAATTGATGGTAGTGTGGTAATATAAGGAAGGGAGAGTGGCGTATGGCGGGTATGGAGTGGATTAGGGAGATGAAAGGGGGGGGAAACGGTTATGGGTAAATGGAGGAATTGGGAATGGGTTTGAAATAAGGGGTTATTTAAATAGGGGTGCCAGGTCGGGTCGGATAGTCCTAGGGTTTGGACTCACGAGACCCCGTCTACGGTCCCGTGAGTCGATCTACGGTCCGTAGATGGGTACCGTAGATCACTTCTACGAGTTTGAAATTTTAGGGACTTACCTTGGATCTACGGACACCATTGACGGTCCGTGGATCAATCGTTGGGCCGTCGATGGTCTCCATAGACCCTCGCACGGAGAACTATTTTGCGGATACAGCCGAGATGGTGTTTTGCACATGTAGCAACCATTAAGCTATTTATTTTATTTTTTGTACATTTTCTTGACACTTTTAGACACGGACCCTATACTAATTCTAGCCAACAACGATAACTAAATTAATGCAAACATGCAAGTAAGAGCAAACTAAACTACTAATTAGAAAATTTAACCCTATCATTGGCTAGATTGTACATCTGGGTTGCCTCCCAAGTAGCCGCTTTTTTGATTTAACGTCGCGACACGACGCGGTGTCTTGATTACTCGGACTTCATCAAGATTGTAGGCCTCAATCACTTTTTGCACAGTTTCAGCATTTCCTATAGATCTTAATCCTTGCCGTTTACCATGAACCTTGTTCCATCCTTCTCTCAGCTCAACCGCTCCATGCGAGAGCACTTTTGTGAGCAAAAATGGCCTGTCCACTTAGAGCTTGAGTTTGCACTGGAAATAAGCGCAACCTAGAGTTGAATAACAGCACCAGATCACTAACCACAAATTCTCGCTTTTCAATTCTTTGGTCATGATACCTCTTCATCTTTTCTTTATACAAGGCTGAACTTTTATAAGCTTGTAGGCGAAATTCATCGAGCATATTCAAGTCATTCATCCTTTGGTTAGATGCGGCGCTCCAGTCCAATTTAACTTCTTCATTGCCCACATAGCCTTATGCTCTAGATTCATTGGGAGCTCTTGCCTCTTTGAAATCCCTCCTTCTCTTTGGCAACGATCACAAGATTTGGTGAAATCATGAGAATCTTGGTGAATGGTGGGCTAATAGTACCCACATTGCAAAATCTTATGTGCAGTCTGAATACCACTATGATGCCCACCTTGGTTGATGAATGGCATGCTTCAAGTACACTCAACATCTCCCACCTCGAGGCACACATCGACGAATAATCCCATCAGCACAACTACGATATAAGTAGGGTTCATCCCAAAAGAATCTCTTCACATCATGCATAAATTTTCTTCTTTGGTGAAAAGACAAATCGGGGGGCACAATGTCGCTTGCCAAATAATTAGCAAAGTCACAGACGGTGTGGGGAAATCATGAGAAGCAGCCAATACCTTTTCATCTGGAAAAGCATCATTGATTTCAGCCCTATCACTAAGCTTTAGCATAGCCTCTTCCTCTAATCTTGACAAGTGGTCGGCGACTTGATTTTCGGTCCTTTTATTTGTCTTTTACTACAAAATCAAACTCTTGTAGCAGCGATACCCATCTAATCAATCTCGGTTTTGCATTCTTTTTCGCCATCAAATACCGCAATGCGGAATGGTCGGTATGCACTATGACCTTAGTACCAAGCAAGTATGATCGAAATTTCTCAAATGCAAAAACCCTTTCAAGAAGCTCTTGTTCGATCACGAGTATAGTTCTTTTGAGCCATATTTAGAGCTTTACTGGTATAGTAAATAGGGTGAAGAATTTTCTTTCGCCTTTGACCCAATACTACACCAAGCGCCAATCCACTTGCATCGCACATCACCTCGAACGGTTGTCCCTAATCCGGTGAAATAATGATTGGTGCTGTAACCAACTTTTTCTTCAACTCTTCAAATGCTCTAAGACAGTCATCATCAAAATAGAACTTACACTCTTTCTCAAGCAATTTGCATAATGGATGTGCAATTTTGGAGAAGTCTTTGATGAATCTTCTATAAAAAATCGCATGCCCAAGAAAACTTCTAACACCTTTTACAGAGATAGGTGGTGGAAGCTTTTCTATTACCTCAACTTTAGCTCTATCAACCTCAATACCTTTCTTAGAAATGCGATGACCCGATACTATACCTTCTTTCACCATGAAATGACACTTCTCCCGAGTCGGCACCAAGTTGCGGTCTTCCACATCTTTTAAGCACCTCGGACGAGATTATCTAGACAATGGGCAAAGGAATCACCTACATTTGAAAAATCATCCATGAACACTTGATAGCATCCTCCACCATATCTGAAAATATCGACATCATACACCATTTGGAAGGTTCTTTGGAGCATTGCACAACCCAAAAGGCATCAGTTTGAAAGCAAAAGTCCCATATCGACAAGTGAAGGTGGTCTTCTCTTGGTCTTCTGGAGCTATAGAAATTTGATTGTAGCGAGAATACCCATCAAGAAAACAATACCAACCCTTTCCGCAAGTCTATCCAACTCCCGGTCCATGAATGGCATGGGAAAGTGATCTTGCATCAAGCCACTTTATGATCTCCTTTTTAACTACCTCTTGCATAGGTGGATTTAATCTTCTTTGGTGCTCAATACTGGGCTTATGCTCTGGCATGAGTTGGATTTTATGAGAGCAAATACCAGGGGGGATCCCAATAATATCTGCGATAGTCCACCCAATAGCTCGCTTGAATCTTTAATACGGTCACCAAACACTCTTCTTGCCTTGAGTTCAAATGCTTTGCAATGATGACCTG